>VYZR01096570.1:0-14823 GCA_013400675.1 Oxylabes madagascariensis
CCCCCTCCACCCCTCCGCGTTTTTTTAGGACATTGAAGGAGTTGACTTTTCCCGTTTGGCGGCGGCGGGCGAGCAGAATTAAAAGGAAAGGACAGGCCCCCGGAGGTCGCGCAGGCAGCGCGGCGGGGGGAGCGGCGCGATCATCCCGCTGCGAGCGCGCTGCCCCTTTAAGAGACTGGTCAAGGAGTCCTCGCTCAGAGCGAGCGAGCCGGGAGGGAGGGAGGGAGAGGGAGGGAGGGAGAGAGCGAGCGAGCGAGAGAGAAAATCAATCGGTTTAGAAGGTTTGGACTCACTTGACAGGTTCAGTTGGAGGCGACCATAGGTGGCTGCTGTGACAAAGGGAAATTGTGCTTTTCCAGCATGCTAACTGACCCTGATTTACCTCAGGAGTTTGAAAGGTGAGTCGAGTTGTCGGGGCGGGGGTGTGTGTGTGCGCGCGCGGGGGTGTCTCTCCCCCCCCCCTTTTTTTTTTTATATATATTTTTTAAAATTCTGTTTCGCGTTTTGTTTGTTACTGCTTTATTATTATTATTTATTTATTTTATTATTATTTTTTTTTAATTTATCGGAGCACGGCTGTTGTTGGCGCGCGTGTGCGCGGATGGGCAGCGGGCACACGGACGGGCGGGCGGGGACGGGCGCGCAACTCCGGCGGCGGGAGGGCCGGGGAGATGCGCTCCCCTCCGCGACCCCTCCGCGCTGCCTCGGCTCCTCCAGCGCCGTGTCACCGCCCGGGCTGGCTTTGTTCCGGGGCCGCAAGAGCCTGCCGTGCCCTGCTCTCCCGCACAGCCTCCGCTACCCCGGCCGAGCCACCTTCCCGGGCAGAGCCTGGCCGCTGCTCCCGGGGACTCCCCGGAAGGCGGTGGGAGGATGCCCGGTGCCGTCCGGGCGCGGGGTTCAACTTCCAACCTCGGGCTCCCGTCAAACTTGGGGAAGGCGCTCTGCCGAGCACATGACCTTTTGTTGATCTAGCAGGAGCTATTATTTTTAGGCGAGTTAGCATCGCAGCCCTCCGTCAGGAGAACATCTTTCTGCCTGAGGAGAGAGGGGAAGAAAAAAAAAAAAACAGAAAGGGAAAAAGTGAAACTCTTGCCTCCAAGTTTTGGCCGTCGCCTCTCTCGCGGAGTGTCAAGAGCGGGGTCTGGGTATGACGAGCGGGCTTCGGGTGTGACGTAGATGTGCCCGTCTCCCCCTGCCCGAAACAGGAGCCTTCCCTGCTTGGAATTAAGTTTTTGCTGTCACTGGTGATGGCTTGTGACCTCCGAGAGTTTAGTCCTTATTTCATATGATCTGGCTCTCCTGAGATGTTTGGAAGCGTTTTCTCAGGCGCTTGTACATGCGTCCATTGATGGTCTCGCATCCCTCCCCTCCGGCTTCTTTTTTAAAGGTTATTAATAGCCCCTTGTGCGGCTGCAGTAAACAATCCAAACTTTCATTTCTAAGCAGTAAACGAGAGAATGCCAGGATGCGCGTTACTGAGGTTTTTCTCATCTTCGTGAAAGCTACCTCCTGTATAAACATTTGGTTGTATCTGACTATGCAATACAAGCTAGGTGCTAGACCAGCTGGTTAAAAATATGCTAAGTCAAGCTGTTCATCGTTCAAACCTACTGAATTTGATAGTAAAGGCATAGAAAAGAAGGCAAGATAAAAACATTTTAAGTGGGCTGAGGAACACGCATGCAAAGGAAGGACAGGAAAGAACACTTGAATTAAAAGATCGGAGAAAATTAAAATTTGGAAGGGCAGAAAAGAACTGTTTTAACGCTTTCAATCCTTGTTCTGAAACTAGAACGCTTCCTTACTAGAAAGTGAAATTGGCTTGGTTGCTCTACTCCAAGGCCGTCTTTAATGCAATTAATTTTCCAGACTTGGAATACTTGGCATTTTCCTTTGGTTTGTTAGCATTACAATAATAGAACAAAATTGGTTTTGTTCACGTGCACTGTATTAAGTTAGTTCAACTACCTGAGGAAACTGTTACTGTTTCTGATGTCAAATTTGATCTGGCATCACGATCATGTATTTGCCTTTTTCATGTAATCGATAGAGTCAAGTATTTCGTCTGCTTCACTAAGTTTATACGTAGAAATTTACAAGCAAGCAATTTTGATTATTCTTTGAACTTTGTGATGAACACAATGCTTGTAAACTCTCTGAAGCAGTATGAAGTCCTTTCATTTTCCTGCTGGGGGACTTTTTTTTCAGCTGAAGTCTCTCTGCGTTATAAATATAGATATTTATATAAATTTTATATATAAACAAGTCATTTGGGGCAACCATCATCCTTAGAATGAGCTTCTCTACTCTCTTCTTATTTTTTTTGCCCCTAGGCATACGTTTCATTTTCAGAGATCCCAGCTTTGCTCTTGTAAACATTCTAGTTAAATAATCAATACGCTGCTCTCCTTTTGCCATGCAGATAATAGCAAGCAGTAGAAATGGGAAGCAATAAAAATGAACCTCAGGACATGCAATTTTTTTGAAAAAAATTTTTTAAACTATTTTCCCTCTGCAGTTGAAATTGGGGATACAGACCGGTATCTTTGTTAATCATTACCATTTGTTTACATTGTGTGTGTTTGACTATAGTTACAC
The DNA here is from genome assembly GCA_013400675.1 of Oxylabes madagascariensis. Classification (NCBI taxonomy): domain Eukaryota; kingdom Metazoa; phylum Chordata; class Aves; order Passeriformes; family Timaliidae; genus Oxylabes; species Oxylabes madagascariensis. The sequence continues at coordinate 2,599 of VYZR01096570.1, forward strand.
ACACATACACAGACCCAGTCACTGTCCATGTAATACATGTGTGTTTGTCAGGAAACAGCCACGACGACGCACTTTTCTCTTGCACAGAGATCCTCAGACCCACAAATGCCTGCAGAGTTGACGTGTGTGTGCACGATGCACAGATCATTGTTTTTCAGGTGTTTATGGCAGGTTCTTTTCCTGGATTCTCAGTCAGCGCAGTTCTTGGAGCACATTTCTGCCTGGGGTCCAGCTTGTCGTATCTGCGTGTCCCTCTTCAGTTTTGTTCCTATTATCCGTCTCCCACTATTCGTTTTTAAACTTGAATAGCAAATGACAAGGAGATAAAGATTTGTCAGGCAAAGTTGTTTGCAGTTCAGGTCTCAGGGCATCTGTATGTCTCTCAGGAGGTTGTTCCTCTTTCCCCGTTGTCTTTCCTGTGATATTTCAGTGTATCTCAGTAAACTGCAAACGCTTCAGAAACTTTCAGTCACCCCAACTGAAGAGAGCTGAATTCAGGGGACTTCTCTTCTGTGTCTGTGGCCATTAGCGGGGGGAATTTACGGTACACACTTAGAATGAAAAAGATCCTCAGTATCAGACAAATAAACACTCATTAATTCATTCAGCATCACGGGTAAATTGCAGTAGGTTTTCTGAATTAACATGTGTAATTAATTACCGTGCCAAAATTGTGAGCATTTTCATCCTTTCCTGAGAAGTTCCTTGCACGCCTTTATTTCTGTTTGTGGTTGTTCAGCTGCTTGATTGAGAGGAGCATCAGAATGCGTACGGTGAGGGGGATGATGTTTGCAGCAACATTGTAGGGAGATATTATAACTGGAATCCACTCCTTGTGTTACACAGGGGAAGGGTAACTTTTGGGATGTACTGCGTGAGCGCCTGTGGCACCCTGAATTGGCTCTAAAGGTCTTGAAAAGAATAAGTCTTTTGTTGTTTGATTTTTTTCTCTCGCTCTCCTTTTTTTTTTCTTCTTCTTTTTTTTTTTTTTTTTTCCTCTTTTCTTTTCCTTTTTTTTCTTTTTTAAGTTGGGTCATTATACTTAAATATACGAAGTCTGACCACAATGGAGAGAAAGTTTGCTTCACTGAGGATAAGGTAGAGACAATGCAGCCAGAACCATTGCGGAGGGAAATTTACAGAATGATAAAAACTCAGAAATGCCCAACATAAAGTTTTAATGTCTTAATAAAATCTGATTAATGAAAAATAGATAAAGTGACTGCTTAACAATATCCCTAGTGTATGGAATGTTCTTAAACCCAAATTAATTACTGCATATTTACATTTCTCTGTAGACTGAGAGAGAGGCTATGCTAGGCATCCAGACAGAGTGACATCCTTTCTCTTTTTCGTTATTTCCTTTACTTTTTTTCATTTTTTATTTTTAACATGCCAGTTGAAGGTAAAGTGGTATGCAGTGCTTGCAGAAGAAGGATGGGTGGGTTAGTGCCTCCGTAGGGAAAAAAGGCAGAGCTGGAAAAGACAAAAGGCGTAGATGGGAGTAGTGGGGATGGGGACAGTGGAGCAAGTTCAACATTTGCAGCCACTGGTAGTGTGCTCTCAGAATGTTCTCTCTTCTAGTGAACAGCTTTCAGAAAGGAAAGGCTCAAGGATGTAAAGCAAGCCTCTGCTGGGAGGAAAAAAATATACTTAGCTGCTTTACTGCTGCACTGCACGAGTCATTTCAGACTCCCACTGAATTTATTTTGGGGTTGTACCAACACTGTCAAATGGAGAAGTCATTTTCTTAAAAGGAAACTTTGCGTATTCCTAAGTGCTTTTCTTAGCTAAAGTTACCCTAAAAGCTTTATTCTGCTGCATTTGCTGAGAGTTTTGGAGAAAGAATAATACCTTTCTATTACTCGGCTTGCTTAGAATGATGTCCTACTCTCCTAAAATCTACCTGTAGAAGTAGATTCTTTCATTTAAAAGATTGCTTTACTATCAGGCTGAACAGGGTTTAACTTCATTGAGACATTTTGGGAAAAGGACTTAATTGCTTAAGTTTATGGTTCTAGGGATATAGGATTTGAAGAATAAATAGAGTGCCTGTGTAAAGTCGCATAGACTAGTTTTTTGCAGTGACAAAAATAAACAGTTTTATTTCTCTGAGATAAGTCTAAAGGAATTAATGCGTTTGCAGACTATTCATTAATGTCCTGCATGCACTAATTTAATTTGTTGTGCTTATGCTTGGCTAGGAAGAAGTTGACTGTTACAGATTACAGATTTTAATGAACATCTCAATAATTTACCAGTTGCTGAAATTGTGAACTACTCTTGGAAGGCAAAAGCCCAAATGAGAGAGCTGATGAGTGACACACCAGCCTGCACAATTCGACTGTTGTATTCATTGCATTTGAATCAAATTGGGAGTTTGGCATTACTAATTCTGGGTGGCTGGCTCATCATATGCATTCAAGGAGTTAATTAAAACACACACAAACACATACACAGTCTCCCACCAAGCATCTTGCGGTGTTTATGTGCATAGTGTGTTTGATTGGTACCTTTACTTAGGCGAGGAATTGTTTTCCCTTCTCTTTCTGTCCAGAGATCTTAAATATATAACTAGTTTACAAAATATTTACTACTTCTCAGGGAGCTTTAATGAGCATTTATGGCTTTATCTTTTAGGAGGCACAGAGTATCTGGTTGAGTTACTTAAACATGAATCTCCCTGATAGGATAAGAATATGCGTCTGTGCAATGTGATATATCTGTAGGTGTATAAAATACACTTTAAACAGTATTTATACAGGAAAAAGTGTCTCCTCCAAAGGTACAGTTACAGTTTCTTCACATGCTTTTCATACTGGACTTGAAATATAGGGTAACTTCATGTTTGCGTGAGATACCTGTGCCTTCACAACTGTTGCAAAAGTCAGTCTGACATCCTCTTGACTTTCCATTTTATTTTATTTTATTAATTTCTTGCTCAGGCCTGATTATAGCATAATTAACTCATGAGTGGAAGGGGAAAAATGTTGTCATGTTTCACCTGTACACACTGAAAATATTTCAGTGCCTCTGAATTCTGCTACTGTAGTCAAGAGAAAAGAAGTGCTCACAGCAATTAATCAATAGCTGTAGTGCCTCTCTGATGATGCCAAGGAGTTTGTTGTTTAACAAGTAGCATCCTTAAACGCAAAGAGCGTTTCCCTCTTAAAGTTTCTATGGATTTTTATCAAATGTGGAAAACGTGTGAAGTCTCCTTCCTACAAAAGGTAAAATTACGCTGTATATGAGTACGTTAAAACCCACAAGGCTGCAAAGGAAGCAAATCCTCGTCGCGTTACTGAATTCCCTAAACCAGAACTTCTGGAACTTTTGGAATGGGCCGTTTTTCTCTGGAGCTTTGGGTGGCCCTGGCCAGCGGGCGAGGGCGAGCGGTCGCGGGGATTCGATGACGGCGTTTGTCCCTTTCCCATCTCCTCCCGCTGCCCCGTTGTCAAAACACCACCACCATAAAGTTTTCACCCACGCCCTTTGCCGAGGGTGGTGGTGTTGTCCCAGCTGTCCCACACCCTCCCGAGGGGCTGCCTTGCTCCAGGTGGCCTTGCCCGGGCTGGGCACCAGGGGTGCCGCGGGAAGTCCAACGCGCCGTAGCCTCCGCTTGAGAGACGCTGCTTGTCACCTCCACACCGAGCCCTGCTGTGCCAGCTGGGAAGCCAGGAGCCTCCAAAAGTTGTTCCTGAGCCCACATGTCCTTGTGACAGCGTGGAGTTCTGTGTGTGGTAGTTGTTGGGAGACAGCAAATTTAGTCGGGGTTCTGGAAGGATTTTGGTGAGCAAACGCTGCTTGCAGGGGCCATGGGACTTGAAAAGAATGTGAGAAGTGAATGGAAATTGTGAGGTGTGCAGTAGTAATTCAGAGAAGCTGCCTGTCTTTTTTTTTAGGATAGGTGTGAAATTTATTTATTTAATTGTTTTAAACAGATTAAAAAGGAACCATTGAATTCCGTTTGCTGGAATTATCAGATGTTAGTGTGAAGTTCAGGTGCTTCCCATGGTATTGGGGGAGCTGTTTGTTTTGAAAGAAATTGGCAAACGTTTTCCAACGTCCTGGTTTTGATCTGGCTTGGCACTTCTCTTCAACTTGTCCTTTTGTCACCTCGTTTTAAGAAAAAGAAATAATTCCAACATGATGATCTTATTTTTGAGTTGTGGAACTCAGAGGTAAAGTGAAAATGAGGAAAAGCTTGCGCCTCGCTTTGGAAGTTTGAAATGGCATTGACCTTGTTTCCCTTAAAAGTACTGTGGGATTAATCAGGTAACACTTCTCAATTCTCAAATTGTATTTATATTTTGCTGGTTTTTAAATGTATGTTTAGTATTCTGGTTTTCCTTTTCATACTTCCGTTTTTTCAAAGACCAAGTACTGAAATTCATTTTGGCATATGCTTTTTGAGATCTGTAATAATTTTATTTTGTTTTGCCATGCAGTTCTGGTTTTACCTTTTTTCGAGTTCATATAGACTGTCTTAATTTTTTGGGGGTTTTGTTTTGTTTTCTAGGACGTGGGTGTCTCACTGCTATTTGACCTAAACATAACATAAAATGTTGCCTTAGTGCTGATTTTCTTTGTGATTGTATTATAATCTTATTACTACTCATTTGTTTCTGTCATAATATAACTCTCTTACATTTGGGGGCAAAAATATAAGCAGAGTGAATTGATATTTAATTTTCTTGTGTGAATTCTCAAAATTCTTTTTAGTGGTGAGGAACTTGTGGGAGAGCAATGTGCTATTTTTGTAGTTTTGTCTGCATCTAGTGTTCTTCTCTAGACCTTAGCAGGTCTAGAGAAAAAAGCCCTAGGAATGTAGTTCATGTAAAGAGAAACCCGAACAGTTTGTCATCCTCTTGGTTTCTTCGGTGCTGGGCTTAATTGTTTTAAAAATGTGGGAATGAGGAAACAGACCCAAGTTTCACTGATTCATCTCAGAGGTTGGGCATGGCCAAAGTTTATGTATCTGACAATGAGCTGGAGTTACTCACCATTGCCAGCTCAGTAGATTATGGAAGACCAAAACTGAAGAAAATATTAATGGTTTGAAACAATTTTTAATGCTGTTATTACTTTTTTTTTTTTACCGTAGTTACATGAAAATATTTCACCCCAAAATTTTTGCTATTTAAAACAGCGAGCCGCCCAAAATCTCTGGAGCACCCATCCGCACAGACTCGTTTGTGTTTGCCCTCTGTGGTTTGGAATTTCTCTCTGCTGGGGTGCATTAAGAGATTACACTTCAGCAGAGTGTGATGAAGCTAAAATTCACTGCAGTCTGAAAGACCAAAGTGCATCTCTGCGCAACATTTCTATAAATTTGGAAGTATTCCTTGATTTGAGAGAGAGAATGCGTAATGAAGGGCAGGAAACGTATGGTGTCCTCTCACCTTTAGGGCTGGCCTGCCTGAGTTGGGACTAAGGCACTTCAGCAGAGCTTTGTGCTGGGAGGGAGTTGTAGTTCTGAGTGCTGTTATGAGACTGCAGAGAAGTCTTCTGTTTCCAGATAAATTCCCTGAGCGTCCTCATTACATTCACTTTGTAAAACAAGACTGAAAACATTTTCTCCCAGGAATTAGTCGGGTTTCTGTTCAGAGGGTTTTATCCCTAAATTTCGACACCATGGCCTCACCGGGGCAGAGGCTTTTTTGGATAGACATGAGATGTGTGGGAAGGTGATGGTTGGTAAGGGTGGAGGGAAGGATGTTCTTACCCGTTTTGCATGTCTATTAACAAACTAGGTCATTTTGCTGTGTTGTATTTACATGACTTGTTCCTGGGCTGGTGTGAAATGTGAATCACCAAAACATGATGATTATTTAAAAAAGAAATAGGCTAAATGAAACATAACTGAAATAGAACTGAAAGGCTAAATGAAATCAAGTGGAAACAGAACATGCAACATTTTTCTTTTCATACAGTTTCCCTCTGCAGTTGCTGAGTAAAGCCAAATAGTTCTTTTTTTCCATGTCTGTTAAAAATATCTAGGCTTTTGAATTTGAATATAGCAGGGACACGGAAAATACATTTCTCTCTTCAGGTTCAGGCTTTGATTTGTTTTTTGCTCCTGGGTTTTGGACACTGCAGTAGAAAATTTATGGTGTGTTTTAAAGAAGGCTACTGGTTCTCATCTTTGTCAAAACCCCATGAACATCGAGCCGATTCTGGTTTTAACAACTGAGATTAGAATTTGGCAGAATTTCTCAGTGGAAGGCTCTCCTCCTTTGCTTATGTTTTGTAAGTTGTGCTCACTTTTTCTGTTCTTGCCTAAAGTCTGAAATGAGTTGTGTGACTCGGGAATGCCCATTAGGCGTTTGCATGAAGTACCGGGCAAAGTACAGGGAAAATGCTGTGCCACTCTCAAGTATGCCATGCATCTCTTTTATAGATAATCTTCATGTGTATTAGTGTCACTGATTTAGTGTGTTTTTGTAGAGTGCAAGCATCCTGAATCAGGATCCCATTATGCTTGTCACTGTACAAACACAAAAAAAGAAGGTTTCTTTCCATTCCACAGAGCAGCCTTTGTGCTTAGAGCTTAGAGTAATATAAATGTGTCTTTGTATGGGGAAAATTCAGAAACAGGGAGTAGGTAAGAGATCCCTAGCATGGTTCATGAATGAGATTTCAGTCCTGAAGCCATGCTTAACAATTTATAAATTGAGCAATATATATGTATGGATATTCTCTCTCTGTTTTTTTTTTTTTTTTCCCAGATGCATGTATATAGAAGTCGCTTTACTGTTAGAAGTACTGATATTATTAATAATAGATTCATACTTCCTATAAAGTCTTTTGATTAGGAATTCAGAGCTTTTGGTACGCATTGATATACAAATCATGAAGATTTCTGTGCTTTTTAGATTGAGGAGCAAGATTAGCCTCAACCTGTAGATGAGTAAACTGAGGAATGCTGTCACAAAATCTTTTGCATGTGTGAGTTTAAAAAGTAGAGACACTGACTTGTAGTCCTGTCTTTTAACCTCCAGACACCCTCCTTTTCCTTCCTGAGATCCTAAGAACTGCAAATTATAGACTTCTTTCTGTCCAATTATAATTTCTAAAGGTCTCATTCTAGCAAGATGAGCTATAGTATTCAAACCGCTTAAGTATGTAAAATAGGGACTGTGGAGTATAATTAATAAAATAAATTAAAGGAATGTTTGCAGCCACAGTTGTATCATTGAGGGCTGGGAGGGAATTCTGTCTGTAGACCCTCCAGTTATCTGAGTGTGCTTCTAAACCACATCCTCACCTGGAGGCAGGCTTGGATAACTGGAGTCCAGCAGCGTTTAAGCAGTAATTTGGGAAACAGTGTGTGCTACGAACAGGTAAACTTTGGTCCTGGAGAACAGTTCACATCTTCAGCCATATGTGCCAGGCCTGTCATATGTTTTATAACCTGAGGACTAGGCATGAGGTGAGTCCAGGAAAAAAACTGTTCACATGGAGAGTATTAATGTGAGGAACAGACTCCACTGCAAGCGGCAGTGTAGGCAGCTGCAGTGAGCAAAGCAACCAACCAGCCTGAAAGCAAAAACCCCACTGCAGAATCAAAATGCATTGTGGTTCTTACCCAAATGTTTGACGTCTGATTTTTAAATGAGAACCAAAATGAAGGCAATGTCACAGCGTTATTAAAAGGGAGGAATTATTTTCTTATTCATGTTAAAAGTTCTTCTAATCTGTTTTAGTGGCTTTTTTTTTCTCTTGTTTCCCACTGCACGCTCAGTAGGAGTGGAGCTGAAATGCTGAGGTCTGCAGGTAGCTTTACATCTAGGCTGTGTGTTGCATCCTTTACTACACAGTTGAGAAAATGGGCATAAACTGAGGTAGTCTTGGGTGGATTTGATCTCTGTTGCCTTTGAATATCATGACTAAGCTGTTAAGTTATTCTCTTTGATAAGCTTTTTAAGAGCGACGTTACTTTCAAGATAATGGATTATGATCAGGCCAGTTCCATAGTCGTAGTTTTTCAGCAGTGTGTTCACAAAGACCTATTTTGTGATAGGGCCAGTCAAGGCATCCTTTAAAAACGTGCCCATTCATTCTGAGTGTTTGGACTCAGTAGCACTGGAGTTCAGTGTCAGGTCCTAAAAACGTAGGCCTAATTAATTAACATCCTGCTCAACTCTATGAAAAAGGCTGGTGTTCTTCACCCCAGTACACCACGATGGCATGAAACAGTGAGGAGATCACTGAGCAGAGTCCTGACTTTCCTTATTCTGCAGCAAACTTTTGTGGGTTACAGTGATGTTCTAAAGCATCAGGAGGGATTTCTGCAGGCTTCAGCAAATCTGGGGGTTTGGAGAGTTCCGTGTTGCTGTGCTTGGACGACAGGTTAACTATCTTTTTCTCCTAAACAACATGTATGCCTGGCAGATTAGCATGATCTGAATGCCCATGTTGAAAATGTACCTGAATTATGCCAGAGCTAACATCTGGACCTTAGTGGACTTGGCACTGCACAGAAAATCAATCTTTATTTTGAAACTGTGTGTTTCCTAAGGTACTAATCCCCAGTTGTGGCCACCAAGGCCTAAAGAGAGACCGCTGCACAAAAATGCCTTCTTCCAAATATACATTTGTTTGATAACCCCAGTTTTCAAAAGTGTGACCTCTGTTAATTTGTCACCAGGCAAATTATTGTCACCTGTTCACTGATTCCATGAGAAGCCCAGGCAGACAGCAGAGCCCCATGCTGGTAAGCGTTTCTGGTTTTGCTGTTTGTGGTAGTAAGCAACCCACTTAGAAATTGACAGAGGTACCTGCGACAGAGGGGACGTGCATGAGTTGTCCAGTGCAGCAGGAACAGGTTCATCTTGTCTGGAGCTGATTCCTCTAGAGCAGCTGAGCCTATCTTGTATTTACTTTTTAAATAAGCTAAATGGTTGTCAGATAAGAAAGACAAAGTCTTTCTCTTGAAATTACCTACAGAATTTCCTGCTCAGTGTATCTTAGAAAGATGAAAACAAGATGAATGGAGTTTCTGCTGTTGTATTTGGGTAGAATTTGATGTGGAAGCCTATGTTTTTAAAAGCTGTTATAAACACTTAGAGCACAACAGAGCATTATTTTAAAAAGGAGATAAATACAATAGCTTTTTGCATATATGTGTAGTCTATTGAAAGGCCATCCAAAGCACTGATACCAATTTAAGAAGATGATCTTTTGCCTTAGTTGTACATCTGGGAGGTATTAGCTGAACATTTTGTGGAGAACTGTGAATACCTTAGTTGCCAGTTGTCTAAAGTGCAGCTAATGATTGCTTCAGTGCCAGTGTTTTGATGGCTAGAACCTAGGCCTGAATATAAATACAAAGAGCTCCATCTAAAAAAAATGCGTGTGCGCACACACTTTTTATACAAAACAGATTTCAACCATCTGCTTGGCACTTAGCTTTGCAGCTATAGGCTCTGATATGAAAGGGAGCACTGTCCAGATTATGAAGGGTATCACTTTCATTGGCATCTTAGAAAAATCCCAGTGTTTTAGAAAGCTTGTTTGTCCAGTGGTTTTCTTCAGTGGAATAATGAAAACAACACCCTTAGCCAAAATTTTGCGCGTCCATTGTTTCTCTCTGATGGCAGCATCTCCCTTACCCTTGCAAAAGATATTTTGTCGTGAGGAAAAGTTTCTGTTCTGCACCTCAGCATTTCCAAGTGTATCAGAGGAGCTTAGATGAGTGGCCCTTGGAACTGACACCCCAGATGGTTTATGACACAAAGCACTGTTTGCTTAGGAATACGTTGTATGGCAGAGTCTGTTGCCCAAGCACTGCAGAGCGTGTCAAATCAGCATGGAAGTTAATGGACCAAAAGCTCTTCTGAATTTAACACTTTCCCATTTGATCGGAATTTACAGCCTTAAATCAGAACCACAGTCTTCCTTTAGTGGTGCAGTGGTGGAGAGTAAAGTTGGTATCATAAATTACAGGAATATAATACAATCATTTTGATCCAATTCATCTGTTAAAGGTTGAGAATAAATGAGACTGACTAAAACCTTTGGTAAAACCCTGTTTATGAAACATATAGCTATATAAAATAAATTTTGAAAGTTAGGAGATTTGGGGATGTAGGAATTTGGTTCTCTGACCAGTTCATGTTTTACCCTTAAGTTAAGCAGAGCAAAATCCACTGTACGAGAAAAATCAATAATCTGTGAAGCTTTCACTCTTTGTTAGCAATTGTCCTTAAAATATGCAGGACAAAACAGTTTCCTCTTTCCTTTTCTTCTTTGAAAGTCCTTTTTTGAAAGGGCTTGATAGTATTTTCCTGTAGGTGCATGTTTGGGAAAAGATGGCAAAAATGCAACCTCCTGTGCGTAACAAAGCCTCTGTGTTTGGCCATCCATTTAGTGCCGTGTCACATTAGTCCTGCATTGTTAACACCTTCGAACAGGGCTAAAGGTTCCTTGCTGCTGTGTCTAGAGAGCTGCTTATGTCAGTTCATACTGTTTTGGATGCTTTCCTCAGTAAATGTACTTCTGATTTATAAGTGGGGCTGGATTGTTTGCTTCCAAGATGTCAGGAGGGTGAATAAAAGGACTGATTGATATTTACTTTCTCATTTTATAAAAATTTCATTTTCTGCATGTTACGTGGTCTCAAGGAAGTGCTGCTTTAAACTACTACATTTTATTAGCCTGAGTCTGGCTTTTTGTGGAGAAGATCCGAGATGCTGAAAGACAGATAAAAGCTGGATTTCTATGGATAAAAATTATAATAATATTGGAAACTTAAAAGCTTCTGCATAGTTTTAGTCGAGTCATGATGTGTGGACAACGAAATTCCAACCCTTTTAAAAATTGTCTGTGAAATAAGCCTTAACAGTATTAATGTTTTTCAGTCCCAGCAAGAAAATAGACTTGCAGCCCATTCCTTTCTCTTCCTCAGCTGTTTCCCTTTCACATTCTCCCCACATGCAGTCAGACTTGCTTTCTACATTTTTATGAGGAGTCCTGTTATTCTCCCAGGTAGGGATTAAAACAATAAACCTGTTAAGTTCAAGGGAATTCTGGGGCCCTTTAAATGATGATCCAGATGGAGAGAAAGCCAGTTCTCCCACCACGTTGTCACCATGCCTCCCTACAGCAACTCTACTGGAGCTACTTAACCATCTGATTAATGAAGCAGTTCTTCATGTTGCGTGTCATAAAATGGGTGTCTTCAGGAGTGGGAAATCGCAGCCTATCTGCCATTGAGCATTAATGATTGCTCAAGAATAAGCTCCTGTGTTCAGGGATGAGGGAGTGCGAAAACTAAAGCTGCTTTAGGGGAGGTGTAGGAAGGGACTACAGGAGCCTCCCTTCTGTGGTGATTGTCTAATGGTTTAAACTGAACTCTACGAAAAACGTGAAGCCTGGTGGTCTCATTGCTGTGCATAATAANCTTGCCCTCTCCCTTCTTTTTTTTTTTCTTCTCTTTTTCATTTCTTATTCCTTTTGTTTCTACCACTAAAGTTCTAGTTGTCTCTTTCTGGTCTCTTTGTGTTGGTTTTAAAGAAACTGCTGCATCCCATCACCCCTCCCACTAAATTAGCCATCTGACCTGTGGAAAGCTTGAGATGGAGAGAGGATGGTTTTCGGATTAGGATGCTCTTGGTATGTCTTCAGCGAGTTTGGTGTTACCATCAGGTTACAGCTGCATCTGCATTAAAGCTGGGTGTGAATGACCAGGTTTAATGGTTGGACTTCAACTCTCATCGTGGCCTGTCTTTTCATGATCCCAAATAAAAGTGAAGTTTCCAATATGGAGGTGCCAAATGGCGATGCAGTGTCAGCCTGCCAGTTTCTTTGGCTGTGTAGCTCCAGCATACGAGGGAAAGCGAGGTCAGGCCCATGTCAGTGCAGGACTTTGGGAATCCCTTGGAGCGTTACCTGCTACTTGTGCCTTCCAGGACGCCCTAGATAGATACAGGTTGGAAAGTCCCCAGAAAAAAGTTATCTGCTACATTTCAAAGGGTTACATAATGTGGCAATGGGGAACAAAGACAGACAAGGACCTCCTTCTTTGAAGAAGATCATTTATTGCAGCAAACCAAGGCTTTTTATGTTCTGAACTTAACCCAAAACTGCCTGCCGCTGCGGCGTCGCTGTTCACACATCCTTCTTTACCCAATCAGGTTTTTGGTCAGGGGGTGTCCACACGTGTCCCCAACCAGTCACTGCCCCATGCACGAGGTGACGCCATACCAGCCATGCAACTCAGTC
>VYZR01096575.1:2425-18871 GCA_013400675.1 Oxylabes madagascariensis
CAGATAAATGTGAAAGGGTTGCACATCTCTATGAAAAACAAGTTCTAAGACAAACAGACAATACCAAAAGATAATCATACTTGGAAGAATATCAACATTTTAGGTTTTTTTCCTCAGAAAAGGATGTATGGAGATAGAAAACTTATCTTCAGTCAAAAAGCTAGTGTATTTTCTAAATGGAAATTGGCCTGAGAGGTTTGGAAATGTGCTGCAGTTGAAAGACTCTGAGAAGTTCCTTTTTTGCTAGGTGTTAAGATTAATAAACTTAGCTGGAATCTGGAAAAAAATTTAAATGTCACTGCCTTGCTTTGGAAACTGCGTAAGAGCATAGTCTTATGTTTGTTGCTGAAAAACAGTTGCAGTGATAATGAAATGTTACTTCACCTCAAATGTGGTGCATTACTGACTTGCAGACTCTTCATTCTTTGTGGGAGGAGGTCAGATGGGTTCAGGTAAACCACTGCCAGGACTTCTTTAATTCTTAGTGATTGAATCACCAATGCATCCAAACAAATTAAAGTCAGCTCTGTCAAGGACTTCTACAAGAAACAGATATCCAACAAACGAACAAAATTTGGTGAAATAATTTAAACACAACTTGTATTTAAAGTATGAGGAAAGATTACAAACTAAATTATTGGAGCTTTTTATGAAGACTGAGACTTCTAGACATTTCATAGTTTAATTTTAAAATATATTGAAATGAAAAGAAAATCTGGTTTAGTATTTGTACTTTGCTCTACCCTTATTTAATAAATATTGCTGCAAGGGGAACTTCATTTCTCTATTTTGGTATTTCATCCCATAAAAGTTATTTTTGGTATCCAGATAGTGCTGAGCTAGTTACATTTTTATTAGCTCAGGTCAGAAGAGAGGAAATGGCCAGTAAGTTTTACAGCTGAAACTTACGTTAAATCCAATATCCGTTGTTACATTTGGATCTAACTCAGTAAGGGCTGTTGGTGTGCTAATAATGCTAATAAAGAGTTTTGCATTTAATAATTTTCTAAAATGTGTTTTTTTTAGGTCTACAGACAAGACTGTGAAACCTTTGGCATGGTAGTGAAGATGCTAATTGATAAAGATCCATCATTGGAGAAGTCCATTCAGTTTGCCCTGAGGCAGAATTTGCATGAAATAGGTGAGCGATGCGTTGAAGAACTCAAACATTTCATTGCTCAGTACGATGCTGCCAACCAAGATGTATCGGAGTCCTTCAAAGATGGCTCATACTAAGGACAAAAATACGCTTTTAGATCCTCTGCATTGTGTCTGCCATAGTTTGTAAATCTGCTTTTTGTGGGGAAAGAGAAGCTCTTGTTGGAGGTTTGAACCCAAGGCCTGCACTCCTTTGTAGTAGCTCAGGTGGCTGTTCCCTTGTCCATTTTGGTCTTCACAATTGTATTCATCCTACCTGTTCTTGTTGACATACATTCCTTTGAAAGGATGTTCTTTTCAAAAATGCTGTAAAGCAACAAACTATTTTTGAAACCTTACACAGTTACCTTGGAAAAAATGATCAGTCTGATGTCTGTACATTTACGTTTTGATGCTTATAAGTGTAACTTGAAACATTGTATTTTTTATTAAAATTACATGAAGCCACTCTCATTCCTCAAGTTTTGCACAAATATGTCTTGTTATCATACATACTATAGGAAGGGAAAGCTTGCAAAATTGGTCACAATTATGATGTAAATTATTTATTCTGGCTTAATTTAAAATTTCAGATGCATTCTGTAAAATCACACTAGGGGTTATCTCTAGTCTCTGACTGCCAGAGCAATTAACTACTTGATGTAAGAAGTGCTGTATTTTTGTTCTAATTGCAGGTTCTACAAACGCCTTTTAAATTTTGGTGTTTTCCATATCATGCCTCATTACTAGTAAGCAGTATTATGTGGGATGGACTCAATTTTTTGTTACTGTTTTCTGTGTTTTTGATGACACTGTACAGAATGTAGCTGTAGGCAGCCACTGAGCAGGGAAAGGTCGCTCTTCCTACTCTGTCACTCTCCCCACTTATAACTTCTCAAGCCTTTTCATCCATCAGTTTTAACAATAAGGAGGCTGTGTGTAATCTTTATTTCCAGCTTCAAGAAGGAGCAGGAATCGGGGTATCAAGGATAGGCAAGGAAAGTGAGCAGGACCATCTCTCCAGTAAACCCAGGTTGCTTTGGATTAGGTGTAATACAAAGTTTATCCCTAAGACCTCAAATTAACTATCATTTCAAACCTAGGCGATTGTGGTTAGTCTGGCACCACTTTTTACCTGATAGAACAACTTGCAGTATAGGAACAGTGGTTGAGGAAAGACAAGAAGTTCCCAGTGAAAAATATTTAGGACTCAGTGGAATCCTGATGAATACATTTTTTAAGGTACTGGTTTTTTATGAACATTTTAGGAAAGGGATAATTGGAGTCATAATCACAAGAGGTACGTATAAGCATGGTTGTTTTGTATAAATTTGCATTTAGAACATTGGAACTCTGTAAAAGGACTAATAATCAAACTCACAATTTCCAGATTTCATCAGAATGGTGTGCAGAAACACAAAGCAAAAAGCAATGATTTTGCATGTACAAGGTACTGTATGTTATCACAGCATCTTATACATGCAAATCTTGATATGGTATATTAAATATGTATTGCATCAGATTCCTGAGATGCCTGGTTAGTTCTCATGTCACTAAGGGGAGGGTTTGCAGTTGCTTTTCCTTGTTTTCTGAGTTCACATTGTTCCAAGGAGATGACCCGCAACTACCCTTGTTAGCACCTGGGATTGTGTGGACTACACAGTGAGTGAGAATCAGCTCATGGATCCTACAGGAGGCTAATTTGGGGAGGGGGAGAGGGGAAGAGAGGCAAGCTGTTGTGACATAGTAGTGAGACCTGACCTGCCCCTTGCCCAGGCAACAATCTGGTTTACTGAGATCAAAGTCTTCTCTGATGCAGAAGCATAACTACAGTACTTCATTACTTGCCTACAGGACTGAGCCTACAGGATGTTACATCTGAGTTTCTACTTTGGGTTGGAAATGCTAATGGAAAAATTAAAATTGTGTGTAATATATTTTTTATTAAAAATCTCCATTGTTACTGTACAGTTTGTTAGGAGTTTCCTTTGCTAGGAGCCTGATTAAGTTTACTGTTATAAAAATATCCAAGTTTTCAACTGCTTTTCTGTAAAGTAAGACCTAAGTTCACAGTCACAGAATCATAGAATATCACAAGTTGGAAGGGACCTGTAGTGTTGGTTGAGTCCAATTCCCTGCTCCTCACTGAACCACCAGGAGCCTTGTCCAGATGCTTCTTGAACTCTGGCAGCCTTAGGGCTGTACCACTCTCTTGGTGAGCCTGTTCCAGTGACTAACCACCCTCTCATGTCCAATCTGAACTTCCCCTGATGCATCTTCATTCCATTTCCTTGAGTCCTGTCATTGGTCACCAGAGAGAATTCATCGCCTGCCCCTCTGCTGCCCACCTTGAGGAACCTGTAGAATGCAGTGAGGTCATCGCTCAGTCTCATCCAGGCCCCTCCTTTCACCACCTTGCTCACCCTACTCTGGGCACACGGATGGATTTATATCCTTATATTATGGCACCCAAAACTGCTCACAGCACTCAAGGTGAGGCTGCCCCAGCTCAGAGCAGAGCGGGACAATCCCCTCCCTTGCCCAGCTGTGATGCCAGCCTGATGCACCCCAGGACACGCTTGGCCCTCCTGACTGCCAGGCCACTGCTGATTCACATGTAATTTACCATCAACTGGGACCCCCAAATCTCTTTCTGCAGGGCTGCCATCCAACTCCTCATTCCCCAAGTTTTACAGATAATCAGGACTGTTCTGTCCTAGGTGGAGAATCTGGCACTTGCCCTTGTTAAACTTCATGCAGCTGGTCATTGCCCCCCAACTTGTTAGTCTGTTCAGATCCCTCTGCAGGACTTCTCTACTTTGAGGGAGTCTACAGCTACTTTCAATTTAGTATGATCAGCAAACTCACTCAATGTACATTTGACTCGTCTATCTCCATTAAAGACCCGTGGCCCTAAAATTGAGCCCTGTGGAGTCCCAGTGGTGACCAGCTGCCAGCTTGAGATAACCCCATTCATTACGCCTAATCATTTGCTTAATTTTTTTTTTTTTTTTTTAATTGATTAAACTTTACCTCTGAACTAGTGAGTCTTCTGAGTTTTTTATAAGTGCTATTTCTGTGAAAGGTTTAATTCACATTTCTAAGTGATAAGTAATTGATTTTCCATCTAATACTTGGCATTGTGTTGAATGTTTGCATTTAACCTTTTGTGAAATATGCTTTGAGTTGATGTAAGTAAAATATGCTATGGCAGTCCCTTAAGGAAGAAACATGGCTTTTAGTCTTGCTTGCTTTGCAAGTATGTATTCTGGATTAATTTCATGTCATGTAAAAAAAAAATGTCCCTGGTCTAGTGATCAACCTCAATGGGGCTCTGGAAAGCTGTAGGAAGAGCGCTGGGGGAAGGAAACGTGCTGTGATGGAGGAATTTAATTTGTCACCTTCAGAGCTCCTGAAAATAGAAATCGCTCCTAGCACTTGCTAATGTAGCAGGTACCCTTAAAAAATTAAAAAGAAGGTGGAAATGGAAGCAGTAAGGAAATCCAGTACTGTCTGCCCAGACTGAAGCAGTTGGTTACCTCTGTAACCTCACTTGGGCAAGTTGGCAGCTTTGAGTGACAATATAAGCAGTAAAGGTGAAAATCAGCAACAAAACCACTATTGATATGAAAGGAGGTAATGCCAGGTACCAGAGAAGGACCAAATCCTTCCTCTTGTCTGCAAGATTTTCGATTTTGATGAGGATGAAATTTTGCCTTCGTATTTTTCACCGTCATGAAGGTTGTACTGGTGTGGCTGCGATGGAGTTCAATGTTCCTCATAGTGGCTGGTGCAGTGGTGCTGTGCTTCAGGTTTTTCCTGGAGGCATGGTGATATCACTAGGATGTTTTAGCTATTGCTGAGCAGAGCTTACCCAGAGTCAAAGCCTTTTCTGCCTCTCCCACCAGTAAGGAGATGATGATTGACCAGCACAAGATGTTGGGAGGGAACCCAGACAGGACAGCTGACCACAGGTGATAGGGCATCATGCCTGGCATATACAACTAGCGATGGGGGCAAGGAGTTTGCCAGGGCTGCTGCTGTTCAAGGACAGGCTGGGTATTAGTTGGCCAGTGCTGAGCTAGTGGGTTTTTTGGTATTGTTTCTGTTTGGGTTTTTTGCTTGTTTGTTTGTTTTTATCTATTAAATGGTCTTTAACTCAGCCCATGAGTTTTCTTATTTTTCTTACTTTTCTCTCCCCCATTCCACTACAGGGTAGTGAGTAAGCAGCTGTGTCATGCTTAGGTGGCTACCAGGGTATGAGCTCCACTAGGAATATAGGTACTACTTCCAATAACACGAACCACACTTTAGAGCTTTTGTGACTTTATCTGAGTCTTGTGCTGGTCACAGACACTATGTCCCATACCATTCTCTTCAAAGTGGAGGAATCAATTAGAAATATTTCTCATAAGAAGTTGCCAAAAATAGTAAGATATTGTTATGTCAAGCTGAAAAAAATAACGTTGTACAGTCATCTTTAAACGTTTTTTAAAAAAGAAAGTATTGAGAAGCAGTTCACAACCTAGGAGAAGTGTAATATTCCATAAGGTACTGCAGTTTGGGAGAGTACATCTGCTGCATCTCAGGAGATGGTGTGGCATTGGAAGAACTACTTGTGGAGACATTTCTCCATGAGACAGTTACTTGCTGCAACATGGGACACAACGGTAGCGGCACAGCATTTTGTTTCTGAGGATCCTGGTTTCCCATTTTTGGAAAGGCAGGTGAGAATGGAATCATTGTTGGAGCATCCTGGGGAAGGTTATGAGCAAGGCATCTCTAGCCCCTAAGTCCCACCAGTGTGGTGGCTGTACGCTCCTTGAGCCCAGTACGCACATGGCTGTGGGAAAGCTGCCTGAGCCTCACAGCAGCCAGGTGGAAGCACCCCACGAGGCACGTATCAGCCCACGGGAGGGACTAGGCATGGCTTGGATCAGCTTCCAACTCCACAACACCTGTGTGTACTAGGAAAGTGACGTGCGTGGTGAGTACCACCTCTGGGAGGAAAGGATCTGCTGCTCATTGCACCCTGAAAAATACAAGCAAGTAACTGCTAGTGTGATTACCCTTAGCAATAGCCTAATTTTCTTTGGTGTAAACCAGTGCTCGTGTTCATTCCCTCCCTTACTTCCAGCTGCTTTTGTTTCCATACTTCTCTGTCATCAAAAAGGGCAAGCTGAGTTCCATTTGACAGGCTTTTTTGGTAAGAAGCATCTATTATTTCGTTAGTTTCCTTTCTTCAGGTAGTCAGAAAGCCAATAGCTTTAGCATTTACTATCTTCATTAGTGGATATCACTGTGAAGAAATTCCTGCCCTTTGTTTAAAACAGTGGAAGAAGTTTGTTATAACTTTAAAACAGCTCCTGCTCCATATCTGAGTGCAAGGCAACTACTGTGATTGCCTTCTACTTTATAGTTTTTGCCAGCTTGCCTTCTAGAACCACTCAGTATCTCTTGTCCTTTAGGTAGGCAAACGTCAGAAATTATTTTTGGGGAAGGAGGGGGAACAATAGTAAAAAAATCCACATCCACAGGAGTTGCATACTGGTTGTAATGATATATTCCAAGCTTGTGTGGTTTTTACATTTATATAGTTTACATTTTGCTTGAATCATAAATAATACTTGCAAGATTAAGAGGGCCATAGAGAGTATTTACATAGCCCCACCATGCATATAGAGCTTTTAATACCTAGTAGACAAAATTAAGCTGTTTTGCACTGAACATTTTTCAACTTAAACCCCCTGACTAAAATACAAGCAATATTTCATCCATAACACTGCTGTCAAACCCCTAACAAATCTAGTTTGATATTGTAACAAACTTCTTCAAATTCAGGGATATAAAAATATTCAGATTTTAAAATTTTAACTGTACAATATGTACATTAGTATTTGCACTGTTAAATTATGAATACATTTAAGCCTATGAAATACTACATTATAAATATCAATTTTTTTGACTTAGAATTGCAGCTAATACATCTTAAAACCTGGACTAATGCATGTGAAAAGACACAGTTCCAGAGCTTAATCCTTTAAGCCCATACAAAAATAATTGTTACGTAAGTAGATCCATTGACTTAAATGGGGTTACATGCCTGAGCAAAGGAGTCCAGTCGTTGTACCTGTCTCACTGTTGAGGGGTGAGGGGCATGGCAGGAAAAACATCACCACTCATTGGCAGCTAAGTCCAATTCCAGAAGCTGAATTAATATCTTCCTTTAAACAGGCATGAAAAAAACCCCAAAGCAAAACCAACTACCTCACACTTTCTCAAAAAATTGTAGAGGAAAAACCATGAAATTTAAATGTACAGAACATTCACTGCTGCTTTAGGATACATCAAGGCTTCAAGCATTTCAACTCCCACATTATGATTTTTGCTTTTTTAAGGAGCACTTTCCCAAATAAAAAGAATCCAGTTTTTGTATGGCAAATTGAATGAGGAAGAGGGAGCTTTATCAATGAAGAAAGGGCACAGTATAAAGCCTTCTTTTTCTTGGCAGCAAGAGGAAGAAGTCAAAGATCAGCCTGTGTGTCTATAGCTACAGCACAGGACTGACATTTTTATTTATTAATCCTTGTCGAATCCTCTCTCTCAGATAATTCAATGTAGGTGAATAGTGAGCATAAAACAAAATGTCTACAAAAAGTCTGTATTAAGAACTGCAGTAACAGTATTTTGACAGCTGAAACACCGTATGTAAACCTAATCTGAGCAGATCATTTGGCGTGGTGACATTTCTGAATGTTACTTTTACAATGTAAACTCTGGCACGGTTATCATTTACAGTGGCAAAGCATTATGAACTTTAGCAACTTGTCTAAGTACAATTATTAATATAAAAAGATGTGGTTCAAACTGTAGCTACAGAATTGACTGGTCCTCCCAATTAAGAAATACTAGTAATTAATTAAGATATAATACAATTTTTTCCTTTGTGCCCCCTCTTCTTCTTTGATTTGGTTGTCCTTTGTCCAAACTGAGAACTAGATAATGCAGTAGTTGGACCAGAAAGATCATCTGTATAGTATGGATATCTCAATGACCGTGGCTGTGGAATTGGCTGTCCTAGAAAATACCCTTCCTCTTCAGAATCAGATGATGATGATGAAGTTGAACACCAGGAGTCATCTTCCTCACCGTACAATCCAAAAAACTTATCAACCACCTGATTCCGTAGTGCATAGTCAGACCTGGTATGGGCATATTGTCCATACAGCTCGGCATTTTGAATATAGGCCCGAAGCTCACGTGAGCTTCTATTCTGAATAAACTTTTCATGATCCTGAGGGGAGTAATAACGAAATCTCTCTCTTGGAGAGCATCTTCTTTCTGTGGCCAAATTAAGTGCATTATCTGAACGAGACTTCCTACTTCTTCTGCGATGGTGAGAAGGCCGATTTCCACGCTCTTCAAAATGGTAAACACGCCTACGAGTCCTTTCACTCATTGGAGGCTGACGTATTTCAAGATTCTCATAACTTCCATTATCAATAACATCATCTGAAAACTTCACCTGTTGTGGTCTAGACTGGGATTTAGATCGTCTCAGTACAGGCACATGCACTGGCTTTTCCTCTGGCAACACTTTTTCCTGACACAGCTCTGAGCTCAGACTCTTCAAGGACTCAGTGCTCCGATGGAGCATTGAAGAATTCAGAGTTCCCATGTTGCTCATCTTCTCACAGTCCTCCACCTCCAGTTCTTGGAAAGTTTGCAAAGAGTAGAGAGTTGGCCGTGGCTTGCCTTCTCCATCCATTGAAGCCCCTGTGGTGGGAATCGAGAAAGGAGGAAAAAGAAAATGAGAGCAGTACCAAGGAGACAAGTATTATAACAAAATATGAAACATTTCTTGTCACAAAGTGTTTTTTTGAACTACTGCCAAAAAAGACGCCCTTCATAGCAGAATAAGCTTTGGTTTGACTTAAAACATTCAAGTATTAGCTCTGATGACCAAAGAATTAGCTATCATGAGGACATAAAGAGCAGAAGTTCATTGGGTCGAAAATTTAGAAACATCCATACAGGTATGCCTTTTAAGAAAAAAGGATTACTTAAAATTATTCTGCAGTCTGTGCTTGCCATTCTTAAGGCTAAAATATTTCACATTTCTAGTATTTGCCAAATTCATGTTCCAGTTGTTGCAACAGGGAAGCCAAGATTACTGCCTTGCAAAGAAAGATCCTTACTCTCAAAAAATCATCAAAAGGAAGCTGGCCTGCAGTCTTCCACCTCTGCGTCCACTGACCCTTCATTCCCACAAGGACAGCGTCATGTGCCCTGTGATAGTCCCAGATGCACTACCAGTCCCTCCTCCTCCTGTGCTCCCTCAACCAAGCTCCCGTCCCCCGTTTCTTCATTGCTGCTTGGTAAATGGAGCCAGCCTGTGGTTGGGCCTCAGCTAGACAAGCAGACGCAGTAATTTGGGTTACAGGAGGAAAGTAAAGGAGACAATGATCGGACAGCTTTTCAAATGGGTCTTAACTGCCAGGTTTGGGCTTTTTGTACAGAAATAGGAAAGGAAGGTTAGCTCACACTTTATCCCTTTGGGTAACTTCAATCATGTTTGACAAGGAGGTTCACCAAAGTGGATTATCATTTTTACTTTAGTCAATGGGGAAAAATAATCTCATAAACCTAATTGCCTAAGGCTAAGAAGTTTACCATCCTTTCAGATTTTCTACATATTTTTACAAGCAAATCAGGAAGTTATCAAAAGTGTTTTGTAGATTAATATCAACCTAATATATAATGTATAATTCTTATACATACAGTATGGAAAAATAGTCACTTGCTTAAAGCAGTGGTTTGTGCACAATAAATGCGTAGTTGAAGACTGTTCTTATTCTGTTTAACATCAGCATTTTTTTGCTTAAAGCAAAAAAGAGAATTTAAAAGGAAAGAAGAATATAATAGGATTTAAGTAGCAGAAACATCCTGTAAAAGATTATGTGCTTGATAAAAGCTGCTGCCTACTTTACATGCATCTCTTGATACTAAAGCTTTTTAGAAATCACCAAAATGAAAAATTTTCCTTTGAAATACTCCAACACACATGCTTTTGTTGACCTCTCCATCAAAACCATTCTTTTAGTTCCCCATTACCTGTTATGTTAGACAAAGCCAAAGAATCCATTGAGTCTCGAACACTTCGTTCTTGCTGTTTCAGGTCAGACAAACATTCGAGTGAACCTCCATACCATGGTGTTTGGTCGTGTTTGTATCCTGAGGCCCCGTGTTCCATGTCTAGCTCCTGGATTTTCCTGCTGCTGGCAGGGCCTGGATGGCTGCCATATGCAGAGTCTCCCAAACCATCTTGTGACTGGGCCCAGTACATGTCTGATTGATACTTCTTACTTGCTAGGCTTGGATTATTTTTTTCCAAGTCCAACTTGTTCTTGACTATGCTATCAGAAATCCAGTGTTCACTTGATCTAATGTCTACTTCAGTGGGTTGCTGGAAGAGGCTTTTATCACCAAACTTCAGAAGAAGTTGAGTCATGTAGTCTTCATGTTCAGCCCATTCTTCAGGGTCTTCAGGCATTTCTTGCTCTACTCTTCCTTTCCAGAAGTCTTCATTAACAAAGCCTGCCTCTTCCCTTGAAAGGCTTAAATCATCCAGTTTACGAGAAAGAGTATCATCAGCATTGTCTGAAAGGCCAGGAAATTTGTAATTGAGGGCCGGTGTCAGGAGGAGAGACTGGCGGCACTGGTCGGCTGACCGGCTGCTTTTCCCCATGCGGACACTCCTTCTGGAATCTCTGGATCGAGCAGACTGAAATGCAGAATCAGAAGAGTCGGAGGCATGAACATCCTCTCCCAGGCTGCAGGTTTTTGAACAGTAAATCTGCCCTTGCTTTGGAAGGAAAGGGCAGCCAAGCAAAGAGGTCTTGCAGTGAGCACAAGAAAAGCAAGTTTCTGTGGCATGCCAGTGCTGTCCATCATAGGTCATCTGAGCATGGTCAACACCTGGAAAGAGAGAAAAAGCAATGCTCTGGGTCTCTCTAAAAACTACTTGCAGAATTCATACTTCTGGAATGTGAAATCATTTCATAAATTGGCTTTCCCTTAATTTGTAAGTTTAATGCTTAAAAAGGCCGCACTTACCAATGTGTTCCCCACAGGTCTCACAGTATTCCGCATAGAGAGATTCAAAACAGTTACAGCAGAAGGGCCGCCCATCCTTCATGATGTACCTCTGTCCACCCAGGATTGTTTCACACTCAAGGCAACAGAAGTGTTTCATGTGCCAGTGGCGACCTTCAGCTTCTGTACATTCATCAGCAAAAATTATCTTTTCAGAGATAAAAAGCATACTTTTAGTTAAGAGGCCAAAATCTCACCTTGGGAGTTAGAGCATATAAAATATCCTAACTGTGCAGTTCATGCACAAAATTTATTTTTATTTTGCTCCCTTTTGAATACAAAGATAGAAACAACAATCTCCCACAACAAAAATTAAAAGAAAGAAAAACAGTACATTCTAAAGCCAGAAAAAAAGGAACCGAGCAACTCAGCCATTAAAGAAACTTCTATAAGGATAACATTTTGTAATATTTCAGCATGTTCAGTTCTAAACACAAACAGATGTTTGTTTTCTAAACACCATCTTATTGCTTGCAATATTTCCAGTTTGACAAGAAATTAAATATCCCTCAGCTCTCAAACACCTCTATGCAGCAGAGTCCTGACTTCTTAAGTGACTGCATCTGGAATTAGGAATTTCCAAAGTGATGCAGTTGGTCAGCAGAACAACAGGAGTGTAGCTTGGCTGTAAAATGGGAATTATTTACCTCATCACAGGCCGAACATCGAGGTTTGAGAAGTTCAGCATGGTGTCTGCCACAGTGAATTTTTCCATCTTGGTAGAAGTAGATAAGGTCAACAAGAAGCTCGTTGCATGTGAAGCACACAAAACAGGAGGGATGCCAGCACACACCAGGCCCAGCTCTTGAGGCAAAAACTGCAACTTCACCGCCGTTTACTTTTGTACCACACTAGAAACAAACCCAGAAAGTGACCACACTTCCCATCCTAAACTACTAGCTTCTTGCATTTAAACTTAAGTTAAAACACCAAACCCAATATGAGATTTTATTCCAAAATTCTGACAAGAGAAAAAAAATATTATCAGTTTTGGTCCAGATGAACTGCATCTCAATGAACCTTCTGTGAATATAAGTTTATTTTATATAAAATAACATTTTAAAGCATATGTCTGTTTTTTATTTGTCATTACTTTAATATGAGTCAGCATTAGGGGTTTTTCTTTTGAGTAGGAAATATATCAAAGACTCAGTTCATTCCCAGTGGTATCAAAGGTTACATTTTGCTTAAGCAAGCATTACCTTCTTTCTTCTTCAATGCAGTTTCAAAAATAATCTTTTTGTAGTTGTTGTTGTAGAGGTAAGTTTAAATGTTAATACTGAGCTACTGTAGTTTTACATTATTCAGCCCTGTAGCTAGCTTGTGGCACCAGTTACCTGCTCACAAACGGCGTGCATCACTGCTCTGGAGAGCAGTTTAATAGTGCCTCGTCCCAGTGCCTCCTTTTTGCGTTGAGAACTGAACATCTGCAGCTCCTTCTTTTCCTCTTCACTTAATGACTGGCAGTATCTCACCTTCCAGTGCAAACACGGGAGAATTTATATTAGAGACTGAGCTTTTAATGTAACAGATGAGTAAGTAAGTGCATATATGCAAGGAATTCATCAGGCATGCTGCCAATCATCATTAAACTTTTCCTGCTTGCCTTCTCTACCGTCTTAGTATTTAGGCAATATGGCATAACACAAAAATAGTATGGAGAGATTTTTTTTTTCATTACAGGAAAAAACCCACCACGCTAAACTAAGGAGTTGTTTAGGCAAGCAAAAGATTTTTAGAAGCTAACCTAAAATCTGCTGCTAACCTGAAATAACGGAATGAACCTAAATCAACCATAACATTGTCCTTTAGATTTATGGTTAAGTGCCCACAACTAAGTGTTGAAGTATACACAAGACCTTAAGTACTGACACCCCCGCCCCTTTCCTTACAAAGAGCTTGTTTGTTATTTCCACTTCTACTCCAAATTACACTGCATAACTGAGATGCAAACCTTTTACTATCACAAAGCATCCTTTTTGTGCGCCACAATGCAATTCCAGGAATTTGTAGGTTCCTGGTAATTGGTGGGTGGCTGCAAACACTATAAAACAGACTTGTGTTAAGTTTATTGCAGTGACACCAGCCTCCCTAACAAGCAAAGGCAGTGTCCTTCCAGACAGCTCTTATCTGCACACAAACCAAGCGGACAGCCGAACAATGGACTCAGTGTACACACCGTGCTGCTTTATACCTCAGATGCCACTGCAGGCCATGGTTTAGGCTTGTAATAAATACACAGACAGGTAATTCTCCACGGAAAAGCTGCCAGGGAGACCCAAGCCTTGACGGTTCATCCTAAATTATTTATTTACCTCGTTATCGTGGGGTGGCAGCTGATAGAGAAGTTGTTTAATGCGATGTTTCTCTCCAGGACTGTTAACATAAGGAACCTTCTCCTCTGGCAAGCAGGCAAAGTACAGCTGGACCTGACCAGGAGAAATGCAGAGTTCAGACCCAGGGACACACAGGCCCCAAGCACTGCCAGTGTCCTTCGGCTACTGTTTTATCTCGGGTCTCATTTACGAAGGAAGAAGAGGTCACGCTACATTAGACTGTGACAGGGTTTGTGCTGAAAATACAAGACCCAGATGAACCAGCTCAGCAAACCTGAATTCTCTGATAAAACTAGCACCCAGCTGCTGAATTGCTTTTCTGGAATGCAATTTGCAGCAACAATTAGGGGGGTATCATAAATTATGCACATTTAATGTTCTCATTATTCCCACCCCCTTCAGGGCTGGTCAACAACTCCATGGAAATTCTAAGTTTCCCTCTGCAATTTACCACACAAGACATGAAGCTTTCCAGAAAACAGCCACTACATAAACAAATTTAATTTGCTCTCTGCATTTTACACATTGTTGAGACAAAAGCTGTTTTGTAGTCTCCTGCTGATCAGGTTCACCCTAAGCATCAGCTTTCATCGCTTCCATGTGGGCTTTGGTAAGAAGGTGGAAACATCCTTCCCTTGGGAGGAGGCTGGATCCAGCCACATTTCAATCAGATGCAAATTAACCAGGAATTTTTCACTGGATGAATGTTTTTGTATCAGTCTTCACTCTTTTTTTTTTTCAGAAGAGTATTATGACAGGAAAGCTGTAATGAACACGGCAACAAAGCCCAATGGCAAAAAATATTTTTGTGGAACAGCTACAGATTTATTGTTTTTCCTGTGCAGTTTCCAGCTTGTCACGAGGCCTGGGGCTGACTATAGCTGACTATTGGCAAAAATATTACTTGCCATACAGATTTAAATAATGCTCAAGTCAAGAGCTTATTACTGTGCAAGACAGATGGAAAAAAGGCATTAGTCAGTCATTTAAGTCAGGAAGCAATTGAAATTATGAGAGACAGGTTGTACAAAACATGACTTGGTCTTCATTTACCAAAATTTAAACACCTGAAGTCTACTGTAAGCCCACTTGCTACTGACTATATTTCAGGATGCTCCAGAAAAAGATAACATGCAGCAAGAAGTAAAGCTTTAAAAATAGTTTATGCCCTTTTCTCAAGTTTATTTCGCTGTTCTCAAAATAAGTCATCCTTCTGGGGGAAAAACCCTCCCGTCTTTAGTGAGTTTGGGCTAACTGGGATTATGAGGATATTTTAGGGCATTTAATTGTTCTGGCAGAATGTTAGCTCACTGTTTGCCTTAAGGTCTGATTCATCAGGATTCTTATAGATGCTTAAGTAAGTGATAAAAAGAGTTGCCCTAAAAATAGCCTGTTATTTGCCATTCCTGCTGACTTGTTACTTTACTCATGATTAAGAAAATTTCTGCATTGCAAAAAAGAGACTTTTTAAAACCATGGACTGTATAAGCATGCCAGGATTGCTGTGTCTCCTTTAGCAGATGTTGCAAAGCCACCCTGGCCATTTAACACTGAAGTCTTGAGTTCTGAATATTACTGAGTACACAGCTTCAGCAGAGTTGCAATATCATCAATACCACGAATGAATACCATGAGCAGTTCATTCCGATCTCCCATAGCAACTTGCTCATCAGTAATTTCACTTTTATTCCCATTGCCATGTGATGTTACACAAAAAAAAGGGACTGAAAAGAGGGGAGAGGAGAGCCCAACCAAACCACAAGTGTCAGCTCCAGACACCATGCTAGAGAAATCCTGGCATGAACAAATGGCAGCCATACAACTATTTAAACAAGCGTAAAATACATTATTACCTGTCACAGTGACTGAACACTTTCATTTATATGCACTGCTGTACCATCCATGTTCTAGATGTCAAATGCCTAATTATTTAAAGTCATACAAGTGCAATGAAATACTTGGCCAGGGAGCACAATGTCACGAGGTATGCCATGAGCTTTAATTTAACCTAATAACTTCTTTCAAAAAGAAAGCAAACTTCTATGCTGCTTTTACTTGGCAATACATACCTCTGCAGCACACACTTTTTGAAAAACCTTGATTGGGAACTTTTTTGGAACATAAAACTCCTCAGGGCTGAGAACTTTAAGCTCCCTACAAACAGGCTCATTGGACAGGAAACAAAAAAGAAGTGAAAAGTTCTACATGAATTAAAATTTTATACATTATAAGAATTTAATTAGTCTTAAAGAGGCAGCATCTCACTCCCTCAGACAGTCCTTATGAGGCTTATTTTTAAAATGCAGAACCATGGTTGGTACCTGCTCTGGTCTGAGGCCTGGGGGAACCCAGGCATATTCCTCCAAGGCACAGCCAGAGTCATCATCAGAGGTTGAGCTTCGCTGACATCCAAAAACGAGGTTATTGGCTTTGGGCTCCATCTCCAATGGAAGTGTGAAGGGTTAAATATTTCAGCTGCAGCTCATCAAGCAGTGATCTGAAGAAAAAGATTAATAGAGCTTTAATAGATTTGAACATGAACAACTAATTATCAGTGTAAATGATCTTACCATAGTTTAGTATTCCTTGTGTTGCCCAGAACAATAAATTAGTGAAGCTTCATTACAGCTTGCTACAAGCAATTCAAAAGTGCTCAAAAAAGTTATAAAACTATTGAAGGAAAAAAAAAAAAACAGAAACCTAGGCACAGATTACCACTTTTGGCAATCACAATGTATTTCAGTATTAACACTTGTCACCTTTTACAGTTCTGCTTGTTTCACATCACAGGATATAGAGATATATATATATATATATA
>VYZR01096575.1:19615-30738 GCA_013400675.1 Oxylabes madagascariensis
GGAGTTTCTCCTTCAAGCCAGAGGTACTGGTTAGTGCCAGATTCTGATAATTCAGCACAAAAACCTAAACCTGCTCCGTAAAAAGTGGCCATATGCATCCAAAAGCTACGAACTCAGAGAAATTATAATATCCAGTATATAGTCTTATCTAGCCCTATTTTCAATATGTCTATACATTCATAGCCCATAAAAAGAGATGGGATTACTTAACTCTTCCACCAGGCTAGTGCTCCAAAAAATTAGAGTTGTTTAACTTTACTTCAAAGACATACACACTATTTTTGGTGCACTGCTAAGATGCCAACACAATTCATAGCTGCACTGTAATAGAAGATTAATATAATATTTGAAGGGGCAAGCAAACCTGCCAACTTCCCCTCTGAGAACAGGCTATTTCTGGAAAGCTGGTGAGCTGTCAGGCACATGTCTGAAATCTTACTCAAGTTGAACAACTAAAGGTTAGCACAACAGCTTCTGAGGTATATTTTTGTTATTGCTTGCATAAAACTGGGGTGTGAGGAAGGAGGGACAGAGGAATAATGTGATGCAGTTGGGAAATCACTCTAGGAAAAAAGCAACAGTGTTCACTGTTGCTGATGGATAGGGATGCTCAGTTTGGCAGCTTGTGTCACGTATCTTCTATATGCAAGTAATTCTTAAATATAAAGTCACCAGGAATATCGTTGAGAAACTGAATTCCTTCCAAGATGACCTTAGCAGCAGATGAACTATTTTACCATTTCCTTTTAGAAAGGGGCAGATGCCTGGTTTGCCATAATATGACACTCATTGACACCTAAGCCAGTATTTCCAATTCCTAGGGCATTGCAAGAACTTGTATTGGTCAAATGATCCCTTTTCAAGAACTGACTCCTGCCCAATATCCCAGGAATTAAAGGAGTGAGTAGGTTAAACATCTTTGACAGTATTTCATTAGGCAGCACGACCTCAACCACATCCCACAGGAACCAGATTTGAAACATAATTTAGGCAATGAGACAGGTTCAGCTCTGGCAGTGCCTGGGCACTTGAGCAGAGTGTACTCCTGCCTTGTTCTCACAATAGCCAACACTCAACAAGCACACCAAGTAACTGAGTAATTGCTTCATATTGATTGTTCAAAACCCTCTCTCCACAAGATCAAAGATTAACTTCTCCAACTTCTCTTGAAAGACAAGGAAACAACCCAAAATCAAATGCATGATGACTTACTAACTTTTCTGAGTATTTTGAACACTAAGGCTACACACTACTCCCACAACGAACAAAGCAGCACTGGGCAACATCAGGATCTTAAGCACAGCAAAGGTACATAAGTGCAGGAGTGTTGCCTAATTCCTAAGGAAGACAAGGCAGTGATAAGAGAGAGACAAGGCTGCTTTTCTGCAGAGACTGGTCCTGCCTGTGCCTCCTCTGACACATCCATTTCAGAAAACACACACACCAGCTCCAACAAGAGGAAACCACCGACCCACAGGTCCAGCTTCCAGTCATAAAGGGCAATTTGAAAGTTTGGCTGAAAGAGAATAAAAGAAAAATACATCTTACCTCTAAATGTAAAATGCAACTTTACAGTCAGCGCTCTCTCCAGATAAGGTGATTAGAAATGTTCAAAGCAAGGTCCACAAACCTCAACGAACTGAGATTAGGACAGCTCAAAGAACATCATTCACTTTAAAAGAAAAATGCTCCCATAGGGCAAATGTGAAGGCGGCTATAAAATGATTGACAATACACCACATAGAAACAGAGCCACATCACAAATACTGTGGGATTGCTGGGAACACAGTTTCTATTCCAGCCTACCTTAACAGCAGGCTATCTGAAGAACTATTTTAGCAATTGCTTGTTTAGGAGTTCTTCTTCCTCTCCCGTTAAAGTGTAATTTGGTTTGCATTTTAAAACTACAGGGTTCTTCCTCCCTGCCCCCAAGCCTCACTCATCCTTCAAAGTGATCTGTTTAAAATGATTACATCCGAAGGAGGATTCAAATGAATATAAACAACAGCTGAAAAAATAAGTGCTTTCCAAGGGATGACTAGAAAGGTGGTCTTTCTATTCCTGCCATGAAACCTACAAAACGCAGCAACGATGTGTTGTTTTGCTTTGCTTTCCTAAAGTCCGTGGAACATTTTGAGGTTTCAGCTCTGTTCAAATACTGCCTCTCAAAAAAGGCTTTGTAGCCTACAAAGAGGTTTTTCACTGGCAGGTTGACAACGATGAATAACATAATTGAGTTACACAGCTAAATTTGATTTGAAAAGAAAAGCAATTACTGTGTTTTTTCCACTGATGAATTAGAACAGTCATACGACAAATTCCTTAGAGGCAAAGACAAACTACACTCCTAATTACAAAGCTATGGGTACACAAAATACTGGGATATCAAACTTAGAACCAAGATGTTGCTGAAGCCCATATGAAGGTTATCCCCATGCTAGGATTTCCAGCTCACTGATTATGTTCCCCCTGACCAGATAGAAGAGGTCATGATTTGTAAGCAAAGTTAGACAAACATCTCCTTGCCCACCCCCTGCTGTTTTACTCTGTCCTGCAGGGCAAATTGTTTTAACAACTTTTTTGTTAGAAGGCTTGTTAACAAGGCTATAGGGGATACAAGATGCATATCACATGCATCCATTCACAATGAGGGCTCAACGATTTAAGATTAGCATGGTCAGCCCATTCACCTGCTTATTTAATCTCTGGTGCAAGATAACTACATTAGAAGAGGAAGGGCACAATATAACAGCAATAAACCACCACAAAGTAACTATTAATAATTCAAAGCCTATTTCCAATATGCATTACGCACATGATCAGGAGGTCCCATTCCCTAGCTACAGTTCACATTACGTATCTACAGTGAGCCCTATAGCTCTCTATGTGGGAAATCCGGACCCAGAACTGATAAAGAGAATCTGCATCAGCACCAGCACAGAGCTGCTGGGTCCTTTTGAGTAATGAACGACCCACAGCAGTCGGGAAGGAATACAGCCAGTCTACTTGCTCATTCAAAAGACCTCTGGATGGACCCTAGAAGAACTGTTTTCCTTTTTGTTAGCCAGTATACAAGGACCAACAGAGAAGTTAAGTGCTTTCCTCCTCCAGCATCCTAGCGCAAAGACCACTTTTCCAACTGGAAATCAGACGATTGTTCTCAGGGTATTTTCTTTTGATGAGCCATACTGCAAAGGCAGGCTACCTGCATTTAGCAAAAGGAGGAAGCACCGTGACAAAGCATCGTCCCATGCCAACACATCTGATTTGGCCGTGTTATCCTTGGCTCTGCACATCGCTGATGGAAACTCAAGCACACACCGCAGTGAGGCAAGACCCAAACCTTCAGCTGAGAAAGAGGTATTCTCATGGATGCTTCCCCCTTCTCTCCTTAAGAGGTGTACAGATTTAGAAAGAAGGAAATCTTGCCTTTTACAGTCTCCCATTGATTTTTTAAATTCTATTTTAAACAGCAGCCAGACTTTACTCCAATGTACACATATACTCAGGTTTCACCCCATCACCTGTTGGCTGTCGAACAACACCCTTCTTTGTTAGGGCTCACAGCCCTCATTTGAGACAAGTTTCCAGAGAAAACATTTGAAGAAAGTGTTCAATAAGTCAGAAGACAGGAATTGTAAAAATACAGGAAAGTAAAAAAACTCTGCGCCCAGCCCCGTGCACCCTGACGGCCCCGCGCCCTCATCTCGGAGGAGCCGGGACGGTGCCTTCCTCAGCAGGCAGAGATCCCTGAAGGGTACATGGGAGGTTTTCCACCCTGTCCAAGTTTCAGAGACGTTAAGGTGGGTCAGAGGCACCCGCAGTCCTCCGGGTCCCCACGCTCTGGAGCCGGATGCGCAAAGGCACCGGCACCCATCGGCACCCCCCCCGTGTACCCTGCCCCTCCGGCGGAGCTGCCGCGGGGGACAGCGGATACAAGTGACCGCAAATTACCTCTGTGCGACACCAAACAGCAGCCAGGCTCCTGGCGGAGCCGGGGAGGCGGCGCAGGAGGGGCGATGCCGGCTGCGGCTTCACGGCGAGCCCGGGGCTGCGCGGACCCGCACACCCGGACCGCGGCTCCCTCTCCTCCCCGACGGGCCCGGAGGAGCTGCCAGCGCCAGGCACGGCCGCACCGAGGGAAGGGGCGGCGAGAGCTCCTCCGGCTCCGTCCCTGCCGGGCGGCGCCGCCGCTTCCTTTCCCGGTGCTGCCGGCCGGGAGCGCGGCGGGAGGGATCCCTGCGCCGCCCCCGTCCTCTCCCGCGGGCGGCGAGCCGGGGGCAGGGCAGGCAGGGAGCGGCCGCCCCAGCTCCTCCCAGGGCTCGCCCGGACCGCTCCGGGAGCCTCCTGCCGACCCCCGGGGGACCCCCGACCCCCGGCGAACCCCAGCGCCCCGCGCCCCTCACCGCTCCTCCGTCGGGCGGCGGGAGGAGTCTCTCCCCCCAGCGATCTTCGCTCAAAGTGTTTCCCGGGGCGCGGGAAGGAGTGCGGGAAGGGGGAGCGTCTCCTGCCACCGCCCCCGAGGCAGGAAGGGTCGCCGTCCCGGCCGCCTGCCCACCCAGGGGACCGAGCGCCTGCAGAAGTAATAAATTCTGCGTTCAGGACACGACGGACACACGGTTTGGCGACGGTGCTTTTGTTCGTGTTTACGCCCGAAATAGATTTCCCACCCCACCCTGGAGGCGCTCCGGCCGCCCCGGGCTGACCCGGCCCGGCCCCCGCCGCCCTGCGCACCCGGACGGGAAGGACTCGCTTCAGGACGGGAAAACATTTGTCCTAGGTCTCTGTACATGAATAATAAAAATATAATAAAAATATAATAAAAATAATAAACCCTATCTGAAGCCGAGGATCTCAGAGAGCAGCCGTCCATCACTACCTCCCTTGGCACATTCCAAGTGGGAAAGAGGCGTCCGAGCCCCAGCTTACGTACAGAGAAGTAGCACCGGGGCATTTTCTCAGAGGCTGCCGGCCCCGGCTTTTACCACTTCCCCCACCCCCGTAAGCATAAAAAGCCCCGAGAGGCGGATGCTTCGGCTTCAAAGGCAGGCGGACGGCTTCCCCCCGGCACCGTCAATGTAACCGTGAACACCGCGGTCAAATTTCCTCTTCCCTCCCGCTCTTTGTCTCCCCGGGGAAGTCATTATCAAAGGGAATTTATTCGCGCCGCATCTCGGGGTCAGAGCGGCAGCACACACGGCTCCGACACGCCCCACGCTGCGAGGGGCAGCGGCGACCCAGCCCCCCGCATCCCGTCCCTCGCTCCCCGCCAGGGCCCGCGGCCGGGGGCGGCTGATCTGCCCGGGCCGCCGTGCGGGGCGGCCACGGGGCACTTCTCAGACACTTATCGCTTCCCCCAGGAGCCGCATTTGCATGGGTTTGAATTCACTTCAGCAAATCTGAACGGCTCTGCCCGCAGTGCGCCGAAGGAAGGCGGCCCTGACGGGTATAGGGCGGGCTGAGCGCTCAGAGCAGCTCCCTGTCCCCAGCCCTGCCACCCCCGCCCCGCGGGCTGCCCCCGACCCCCGGCTGGGCACACGCCAGGCTCATGGCAGCCGGGAGAGGCCTCCACGAATCCTCCTCCCGTGGGCTGATTCCCCATCCCTGCTAGGAGCAGGCAGCCGGACCGGCCGGGAGGGACCAGGAGCAGCGCCGGGCTATCTGATCCCGAGAGGCACAGCCCATGCCGGGCTAACGACGCTACACGCAGTCCATCCCCACCACCAGGCGAGGGGATGTGCCCAGGGACACGACCATTACACCCGTGACCGTGGGTACATGCCCAAGGCCCCGCGCGGCTCCACTCACAGGGAATCAAAGCTGCAGTCTGCGGCAGGAAAAAACCTGCTAAACTCCAGCGAACTAACCAGCTCCCAGCCTTCCACACCCCATTTCACCTCCATAAGCAGTTTCGCTGGTTGTACTACCTCCATTCTTAAACAGCTTAGTCGTTTTGAGGTCAAAATTGGCGTATCACTTGGATGAACTAGAGATATTGTCAGAGCTTTTGTCAGTGCTGGCTTTACGAGACCCAGACTGTTCCTATTCTGTTTGTTGGACTGAGCAGACCCCATCTGGCGGCCAGCTGAACATCTGCCAGCTCCATTCATCATTGATCAAAAATGGAAATGTCAGGAATAATGTTTATTCTCCCCCACTACATGACTGAATAAATACCAACAATTTGCATATATTGTCTACTCCTTTTCCAGAAGTGCCTGACATTTTCTCAGCAGCTCCCCACACTGAGAGCTCAACACCTCTGCACAACAAATTGCAAAAATGAGAATCTCCTTTGGGAACTTCTGCTGCAGCACAACCAGCTCAATGGCTGCAGAGAACTTTGCAAAGTTTCGTGACCAAGAGTCTACCGAAGCCAAAGAAGACAAGTTCACTTACTTTGCTGAAAAATCAAGCTGTCCCCCACTTCGCTAATGCTCACCTTGACACTGAAGTGTTGGAGGGTGTACGGAAATGGTTGGCTGCATGGCTCTTATTTTTTTCCTGGACTTTTGCGATTTGAGCACAGAAACTACTATTGTTCTGGACAATGCACTTATACATTACCAGGCCAAAACCAGCCATTGTGATCTTCTAGTCTGAACTAATGTGGTCATAAGATTTTCATACATTTCCTGTCTGCATGAACAAAACATTTTATCTTGATTTAAAAGTACCAGCAATGAAAACCCACTACAAGTTCGGTTAAATCCATCTACAGTCCTTGTTAAATTATTTCAGGTGGTCAATTATTTTGCAGTACAATATTTTTCCTTTTTCTTTTTTTTTTGGTTAAATCTCAGATTGCTGTTTCAGTGCTCAAACACTCGATTCTATGGTGCCTTTGAACGCTAGGCTAAAGAAAGAGCTATCATAACCCCCTTAGGCAAATTGTGAGAGTCATTCCTGAACTGCCTCCTTTGATTTTGGCTGCTTCCACAAGAACAAATGTGTTGCTATGATTTCTTTATTTTCACACAACAAATATGACAGCATACATACTCGTTATGTGAAGTACAAACTATGCCACAGAAGTTGCCTTAAAAAAAAAAAAAAAGCTGAAAAGACAGGCACAAACTGACTTGCCCTTTACGGCATATACCCCATTCTTGACTGCGTCTGGGTAGAGCTGATCCTTCAAGCAACCAAATGCTTCAAGGGGCCTGTAATGAATATGGAACCTTTGCCCAAAGGTATTCGCACAAATTTAGTCTAGGTAACAACTTTCTTGTACTACTGACCAGGCCAGGGATATTCTCTGGCCTGTAAGAAATTTGCTGAGTTGTCAGTGTGGTTTCCCAGTTCCAAATTAGCCAGATCAGGGAACATCCCCTGAGATAACACTGGTAATTGCTACCTTTGTTGGCAGTCACAGAAAAGAGACCAAGCAGCGGAAAATGAATTAACCTCTTGTGTTTCAGAGGCAGCTTCTCTAGGTAGGACAGTGGCACAAACACCCACCTCTCAAGCCTGATTAGTTCTGTGGATAAACAGAGGAGTTCACCATCTACATCATCACCCTTTAATGATCACCACCTACATCATAAGACATTTAATTAAGTATCATCTCATGTGTTCATTTAAAATAAAAAGTCACAATTCAGCTATGAAAGGTGAAAGCGTGAAGAAAGGTGAATGGAAACTAGCACAAAAACAACAAAAAACCTCAGTAATAATTCTTTCAGAGAAATCAATGAGAAATTCCCCAAAATAAGCCAGGTTTTGTATTTTTAAATAAAGCAGGAAAGGTTTTACATACATGTGACAGCACAGGAGTCCATGGAGTAGGAATTACAACTGCTTCGCAAGCAGCGGTTATGCAAAAATCAAAGCAATGTCTGACGCAGGCAGGTATGCCCTTCAGGAATTTTAGGGACGATGATTTGACCATGTATGGTCCTGCCTGAAGGCGACAGCACAGGGAACTCCAGGATGCATTTATAGCACCAAGGTCCTTTCCAACCCCAGTGGCCCTGGGTCTATGCCCCAAGGGAGAAAGAAGACCAGAACAAGGAAAGCAGTTTTCCCAAGATGTGAGATGATCTACTGGAAAACTGAACCCACTGAAGAATAATTCCTTAGACCTGCTAGTGTTAACACAAGGAAAAATCGTAACTGATTCCTGTGAGGTTGGACTGTTGTGGAGATGGAATTGCCAGCCTTTCTCCTTCTCTCTTCTGGAAAAACTAGCTGTTTACACACGCTTGCTTAGCTGGTGTATAAAAACAGCCTGACTTCCAAGAGCACTTTAAGTATGTTTGCCTTGGTGTATTCAGAAACCCCCACGAACATCAACCTGTGCCTCTAGATACATAAGGTCTTGCCAAACCCAGCCCTAGGCTTCCTCTCACAGGTTATGAGTGTGGAAGTATGCCTTCATAGATGGGAACAGTTTGCACAATTTTATCACTATCTACAGTCACTAGGAGACACCTGACTCATGGGATGTCCTTGAAGCAAAGCACGAACCTTGAAGGACCCCACTGGGCTACCAGTCAAAGGCCACCCCTCTCTGTGGCACTCTACACCTACAGCTATGGGTGAAACTTCTCCCTGTTCAACCCTGCTTCCTCCTGCCCCCCCAAATCGGGGAGTTTGGCACCAACAATGGATCACCATGTGCTGCTGGGAGCAGAACAAATCAGGGATGTTACCAAGGCATTGAGGCCTCTGAACTGTGCCACTGACTGGCGTCTTCCTTATTTTCTTTCTTGAGGTTGCAGAGAAAGGGTGTGGAGGCAGCATCTCATGACTTCTCAAGGCTCCAAAGTCTGACTCTTTGCCAATCTTTAAACAATATTTAAAAATAACATTTAGATGACATTTAAAATCCAGAGAAAAGCACCTCTGTAGGAGACATACATGTAAAACACAAGAGATGATATGCAGTAAAGAGATATAGGGATTAAAAGGAAGAGTGCATGTGAAATGCAACAAGTTAAAAATATAAGAATAAGATGACTTTTGCCCAGCAAGAGTTTGTGATTGTATGATGGTGCTTGGTTTCCACTCCTCTCTTTGCTGCATTCCCTGTCATCCTAACAGCCTGCCCTTTCTCTGCCTGCCTCAGTAAGTCAATATACCCAATGGAAATATTAACTTCAGGTAACAGATCAGGAGACAATCAAGTAGCACTAAATTACTACTACGGCTCATTTTTATTTTCACCTGTCGATGGTACATAGATCTGCTGAGGCATCAAGGCGGGAAACAGTGCCTACTGCTTGCTCTGGAGGGCTATACCAGCTATAAATGGCCTGAGGACTGGCTGGCATAAACTGCTATGTGTTGGGAATGCTTGACTAAGAGAAGTTTATTTTATTTCCTTTCCTTAATGCTCTCAGAGTTGAAGATCAACACACCTTCTAAAACCACGATACTACTTTGCTTCAGCAGCAAAGAATTAAAATTTCATTAAAATGCCCTTCCTTGTCAGATCGGGCTAGGACTTGCTCCTGAACCAACAGGTCTGTTGCTGTATCTGGAAACTCTTAACCCCACAGGCTCCTCTGAAGACAGCAATCTTGATTTTATCGTAATTGGCTCGGCGCAGCCCACAGTCACACGGGGCACAGGTAAACACCCAGGTGCCCACTGCAACCACCAGCGTGCACTGCAACAACGAGCGCCTGCAGTGCTTTGCCAGCAGCAAAGGCTGACGCAGGTGCAATCGCTGCCTGGGTTTTTAATAACACCCCAGCACAAACTCCATTATGCAATGGGGAAGGTGAGCAGAGCCCATGCTAATGCACTGTTTGCTTATTGAGGGAATTTCAGTCAAGTATTGTGCCAAAGCCTGTGCGGATGGTGAATGATGTCATCTTCTCTGTGTCAAGCTCTGCTCCCAGGCCTTGCCTCCAAAGAACTCCTCACAAATTATCTAAATTGGCTTGAAAATTGATTTAGATTAAAAAAGGAAATGGTGTGAACTCTGTGGATCTTCTACTGTGGTCAACATTCATACATGCAGATGAAGGGACATTTAACCCAGGAGCTGGCACCCACGTAAAGAAACTAGTAATATAATAACAAAAATAATACAGTAGTAATATTATAAACTAATAATTCAAACAAATATTTGAGCTAACATTTGAAAACAAATTTAAAACCCCTTGTGAGTGCAGTTTTGTTGCGTGAGTGATGCTCCAGTTACACTCAGTCCTCCCTGTCACTGGCAATGCTTTTCAATAGCCTGAATTTGGAAAAAACACAAGTGATTGACTTTAAGCGAAGGCAAAATTTGACATGGAGGATTACCACTGCTCCTGCAGCATTATATCCAGAGAAAACAAAACTGAGTTTAAAGCCAAAGATGAGATATGCAAAGGTTAGTGATAACCTCCTCTTGCTTGAAATCTGCAGAAGGAGGGAAATCCAGCAGCCAGTGAAATAGGTATCCTGCACTGTTCTACACTGCCGTTTTACACAAGCCACATGCACAGCACACTACAAATACAAGGGAGAGGACAATGCTTAGATTAACTATTAGTTTATTTTACCAAATTAATGTCACAGGTCAACCTCAAGGCAGACAGTGATGCAAGAAGGATGCAAAAATGTCAGGTGGATAATGAGATGCATTACACCTTTATTAGCTTTCTTTAGTACAGCAGCTGCAAGAGACACTACCCGATTGATGAGCTGCCATGACTGAAGACCATGAAACTCTACCAAAAGGCATCACCAAAATATGATAAGTATTTCAGTATTTTGCATAGAAAGATCAATGGCTACATAATTGAGCCAGGTGAGCCTGGGAACAGTCCTCTCACTTCGTGCTCAGCAAACAAAGTTGGGCAGGCTTCTTCTACCTCAGCAGAGGTTCACTGCTGTTCTATCCAGTCTGCCACTACTGTTACTGTAGTTTGATTTGTATAAGGTTTCTTTTTCCTCACACTTAAGAAGGCTTGGAGTGGGCTAGGCCGCATTCAAATGACACCGAGTCCAGAACTGACACACAGTTTTGTAATACGTTGCCTTAAAATTGCTGCCTTAAAATAGAAATGATACTTGTATCTCCCCCTTCCTCTTATCCTCCCCAACCCTGAAATTAAAAAAAAAAAAAAAAAAGGAAAAAAAAAAAAGGAAAGAAAACGACAGGAAGCTCACCCTGGGACGAAAAA
>VYZR01096575.1:30848-40913 GCA_013400675.1 Oxylabes madagascariensis
TCACTCCCCCCTTCCCTTTACCCCCCCCAACCCCAAAAAAAAAAAAAAAAAAAAAAAAAGGTAAGAAATAAAAAGAGAATATAAGAAAAAGTCATCCACCCAGCTGAAGTTCCTTCAGTGAGAGCCACAAAAGTTTCACCCCCATGTCTTTCTTAAATGCACTGTGAAACTCCATATGCTGGCATTTTGGTAAAAAAAATCCATTCTCTTGTTTCCCAAAGGAAGCACTGTAATGTAACCCACTACTCCAAAACAGGCAACAAACCATCCCCCATTAACATGCCTGGGCAAATGAAAATCAGTGTTAAGGGGCTTTTGCCCTTAGTACAAACTTCATCTCACTGACATGAATCTAACTCTGTGCGACAAAATAAGATGTGGGGTAAACATGGATGGTTGAAGCTTGCTGTTTCTTTTCCTGAGGGGCGGGGGGGCAATGGGACGACTGAGCACATTTTTCGGGAAACCCAAAGAGGCTTTCTGCTTAACAGAGTGAAGAATACTGATCTGGTTACATACTTTTCTTTTCCTCCCTCCTTTTGCTTCTTTCTTTTTAATTTTTTTTTCCCCTTCTAAGCACGACTAATTTTTCCTCTGCTAGTTTAGCTCCCAGAACTGGTTTATTGCAGTTGTCAGTGCTAGGAATGGAACAGGAAGAACACCAGGAGGGATGGTCCCACTCCTGGTCAGCAGCTAGCTATCACAATTACACTGACACATCCAAACCACATCAAAAGGCAGTCAGGAAGATGGCTTCAAGAGCACTTTTCCCAGGTGCATGCCAAATACCCTTGTGATTATGGATACTCAGGTATAAACTGAGGAGAATAGGCAAGAAGTGCTAGTTCAATAAAACCCTCAGACCTAGCAGAGTCATCATCCACAGGCATTTGAAAGGGTAAGAAATTGGCTGGACAGTGGCACACAAAGAGCTGCAATGGCTTGATATACCCCATCCCTGGGAGTGTTCAAGGCCAGGCTGGATGGGGCTTTCAGCAACCTGGTCTAGTGGAAGCAGGGTTGGAACTAGATGATCTTTAATGTTCCTTCCAACCCAAACTATTCTATGATTCTATGATGATACTATGAAATAGTATTCCCTTCTCCACAGAGCTAGATGCTTACGATTGGGTGGTTGGAAATATGAAAGTGCCGCTTTCCTTCTCTTCATCTCCACTGCAATGGAATTTAAAGGCCAACTGGGCAGGCAGTATCTGTTCAAGACGCAAGTTATGTCTGTTTTTTCAGTAGGGTAACACTGAAGATCGTAGTTAAACAAATATTCAAATAAAAATCCATTTAATTATATTTCTTAGCTAGCAGTCATTATCCTTTCCACACCAACGGGCAAGATAATTAATTGTAACTACAACAGGGAAAATCAGTTTAAATCCCCTAAATATCAAGCTTCATCTCATCAATGTGATACCACTATAGAAAATTCTAGAGCCTCTAACACATATGTATTTCCTTAACTGTGTTTACAGAAATGTTTGTAGACTCTTAAGAATATATAAGTATATTTTAGGAGCAAAATATTTTTGATTATTTACGGTACTGAAAATCCTCATGTATGAAGCAGACAGTACAAATGAAATTGTTTTAAGACACTCAACTGGTACCCTTGACATGAGTGACCTTTGTGCAACATCCATTGATCCCGAAGCCCTCATGGTACTGTCAGCTGCTGAAATAGCAAGTGCTTGACAATACCTGACACCTGATACTCAGTTGGCAGCCACAGAGCTTTAAGCTACACCCACCTGGGCTTGCCAGCACATCCTGGCTTTTCTTAGCAGCTTGCCCAGGAGGATGAAATCCTTTGGGTGCATAGCCTTAAAATAATAACACCTAGCTTTGAAGAGTACTGGAATGTAATGGAAGTGAATAAGTGCTTAATGCAATCTATGGCCATAGGCAGTGCATGCTTCTAGAATTGACAACTCTCACCCTCATTTTTTAGAATATTAGAATATATTTTTATTCAGCCACTATAAAGTGAACCATTTTACCATTGCTACCGGTTCCAATAACAGAGGCTGAGCTAATCTACTCAAGTGTCAGGCCACTTGCAGAAAGATAGTTCAAGATTAATTTCTGAAATTCTGCAGTTTCTGAAAAAAGTTCAATCACTTTCAGCAGGAGACAGGAGAACAGCATCCAACCCTTCCACTACATAATATTTTCTTATTTTTTAAATAGGTTTTAAAAGCATTTATTTGAGATAGCAATCTGAACTCAAACTTCAACAAATCAGGTTTTTGTTAAGTAAAACCTGTGAATATCAGAGCTGCTTGATATGACTTCAGATATGTATGATAGGTGATTTGTCAAGACATGGTACTTTTATGGGTCTGAAAGATGGCACTTATCACATATAGAGTCTATTTTGAAAAGTCCTGAGAATATTAATGTATGTTTTGTATTTAAGTTTTCAACAATTTAGTTTCTTTATACTTGCATATTTTCCCAAGTTGCTCTCTTGTCTACAAAAATTATTGCTAGGACAAGATCAACTCTCAGACAATCAGTAAGCAGAGGAAAGATGAGACTCAATGTTTCACAACGCCCATATACACATGACTCTCCAGCTTAACATAATGTTTGGATTTTTGTGTTACACACACATCTCTCCCTCCTCAGTCAGCAGCTACTTTCTCTTCAGTGGTACTCCTTCATAATGCTTCCCTGATATGCAGAACTAATGAGTC
Organism: Oxylabes madagascariensis; assembly: GCA_013400675.1. NCBI lineage: Eukaryota > Metazoa > Chordata > Aves > Passeriformes > Timaliidae > Oxylabes > Oxylabes madagascariensis. The sequence continues at coordinate 33,560 of VYZR01096575.1, forward strand.
AGTGATAATTCAGTGATAATAATATTGTTTTTGTAAATGCAATTGAGAGCTGGCCTGGACTTCACTTCCAACTGATAACAAGAACCCGAGTCTTCTGAAGGTACTCTGAATCTCCCACTAAGTTTAAAAGCAAGAACCACTTTTTCCACCAAAGAGCGGGGTGAGGATTTGGTAAAGAATCACTTTTTAGGTTTGGGCAATTTGCCTTCATCAGCAGATATTCCACACACGCCTTCAGACTGCTGCGTAAGCTCCATGCACAGAAAGAGGAGCTTAATAGATGTGCCTAATGGGCCCATCAAAGAAAAGAAAACAAAACAAGAAAAAAGATAAAAGGTTTGAAAATACCATCTAGTTAAATTAGCTACAGTTTCATTAGGAAATGGATGAATCAAGAATGGAGAATACTGACAATCAACATAATGCCATTATACAGTTGGATTAAAAATGTCCTTCCTCAATCAATTCTTGGTGTATTGGTCAGATAAAAAAAGACTAAAATTTTTCAAGACTTAGTTACTGTGCAGCGGTCCAGAGAGGGGCCTGATTAGCAGGAGTGAAACCCACTCTCATGGAATTTTATGTAGCTAGTTTGCACAACATTAGGCTACAGAAAATAAGGAATGCCTACATAAACCCAGACTGGCTCTGTGCTGGGACCACAGAGCCTCAAGTGTTGATCAGCTTCCTCCTGTAAATTAGCTTTAGGCTGGATTTACTTCTTCCCTGCACATCACACGAGTAAGATTACACTTGGAGAAATCTACACAGTCAAAACCAGAGTGTAGAGCAGGGTGAGAAGCATGCACTCAGCACTTCTTAGCAAACCCAACTAGATGATGACTTACTAAATTTCAGGTAGATCAGCCTGATACCATTAGACTATGTCACAATGTGACTGATTGATCCTTCAAGACATGTATGATCAAGTGGCATCAGTGGTGCCACTGGGACAACACACCTGTGAGGGGAATATCAGACTTCCTGAAAGAGGAAAACAAACAATGCTGGGGAAATGGAAGAGGGCAGTTAGTACTCTACAGCTTAGATGCTAAAATAAGACTTTTGTACCTAATTACGACCTTATTATTCAGCTGCCATCACTGCAATGGACAAGTTGCCTCCTCTAGATTTCTCTAATCTACAGAAGACAGCGGAGCTAATGGAAAAAGGTCAAAAACCTGAAGCAATATGCTGATCCTGCCAGCAGTGGATTTACAATAGAGATCTGTTACCACACTGAAAACGACTGAGGTAAGTTTACGAGATGCAATTATCTGTAGCTTTTTCCCATTAAGTCTTGTAGCTCTCTCAATGAGAATTTAAGAGCATACACATTTCAAGTCCTATGTGAAGTTAATAACTTCACAAGAGAGAAACAGTGGAGCAAGCCATTCATATTTTGTATTATCAACAAATAAGCGCTGGAGAGCAAGTTTTTGGATCCAGCTATTACCTCTAATTACACGTATGTCTATGAATAAATGAAAACTAGTTTGCATTTTTTCCCTGATCATTAGCCTCATTTACACAAGTGTTATGAGGCCAGTTTTTTATCCATTAGCGCGAATTAAGTGATACCCTGCTGAGTGCAGGACTGCTCAGACATGCTGACTGTGGAGCAGCTGCTCTCCTCCTTTGGTATTGAATGTTGATTAGCATCACAGCATATGACACACTGCAGGGCATATTGTGTGTCACACTACAGCATACAACATTTAATGAGAACCCAAAGCAAACCCCACGGTTTAGGAAGCCAGTCTCTGCTCTGAACACCAAGGCAATAATTAAGCACATGGGTTGTCCTGGGAAAGACTGAATCCCTTGAACAGTGGGCTTTCGTTTTGGGACAATGCTGACTAACTGAGGCAGAGCTGTACATTTTCCTAGTTATCCTAAGCAGCAGCAACTGTACCCACTGCCAAATAGTAGTATCTTGTCACCTTTTTCAGGAAGATACTTATGTATTACCCTTGAAATTCTGATCGATGAGACAGAATGAAGTTTCTGTATCATCAGACCCATACAGAACATTTAAAGAAGGAAATAACAGCTATGAAAACAGAGTGCCCTATATAAACCCAACTCCTCAAACACAGATTGAGGTTAAGTATTGACTTCCTGCGACCGGCATTCTTCACCAGCTTTCCTCATCTGAAAGATGGGCTGATACCACCCTTTTCTTGCACAGATTCATTACTTACTTGAAAGCCACTTTAACAATACTGTAAAATAGTGCATCAGTATATCATCAACATTTTGCTACTTTGATGTAGTTAAATGAAGGCAAAGAAAAGCTTTTCATAACAATTGAAAAATTAATGTCACACTGTTCCAACTCTAATTATGTTACAAGAAAACATGTTTCACCATACGGGGTAAGAATACAAGAATGTTGAAAGCAGTGCTGCCTCAACTCACCTGCAAAGGAGCATACATGAAATACCGGCAACAAATAGCTTGGTTTGTTCTGAATGACTGGAACTTAGCTCTTTGATTAGTAAAGGTTTCATCATGCACATCTTTTATCTAGAAGACCAATGCAGCAACAGAATCCACTTTTTCTGCTAAATAACATGTTTTGATCTGCATGCATCTCTCTTGCTTATGGACCCTGAGGAGAAACCCTCTGGGGGGAGCACGCCAAGTTCAGTCCCTGGAGTTTATCTAATTGCCATCATAGGTGAATGTCTGCTTCAAAGAGCAGAGCTAAAACCCCTGTGTGAGAGGCATAAGAGGAAATCAGACATCATTAATCAGAATTATGAAGAAACAAAGAATAATCCACTGTGCTTTTCACAATACAGTCAATTCGTAGGAAAACATCATAGCATAAATAACAAGGGGTTAAAAGAAGTTTACATCTACAGCTCAATCCATGGAAACAGCTAAGAAGGGATAGATCACTTCTCTATTTCAAAAGAAAAAGGAGAGAAAAAATCACAGGATGACCCCAAATTGCATGCTCTCTTCTTTTTTCCTCCCACAACTCAAGGGCACAAAGACATTTTTCAGATTTGGCAGAGTGAAGGCACTTCAGAGGCTGGGCTTTATATTAAAAGGTGTGTTATCTTATAAACTGAGAATAGACTTAGGTTATGCCAGAGATCTTCATAAACTAGTTCCTATTTTTGATAGCACTTGCCTCCCTCCCAATAAACTCAATGAGACTCGCTGCTAGAATGCTTCAGTAAATAGATAGAGGTGATGCTACCTCTGCAACATTACCACAAGGCAGCAGTGCCAAATTTTTTTCTGGACAGACCACTGATCACAGTTCAGTCTCAGGAAGGGTACCCATCACAGCATTTCTTCAACCCAGCTCCTCCTTTTACACCTTAAATTAACTTCTCATGTACTGCATATGCAGAATAATCTAACTGTACCTGTATCTTGTAGGTGCAGAGTGATGTTCTGGGCACTCCTGGCCCACTGTCTCCCTGGAGACAGGCAGTCACCAAAAAGGAAGCCCCCAGGGGCAGACTGGGTGAGCAGGTCACGCTGTGCACTTCTGCTGAGAGCAGTGCTGAAAGCCTTCAGCCTCCAGCCCAGGAGGCACAGGAGAACACTCATGTCACAGCATGGTCTGGGAGGACCAGAGAGACACAGGCCATGAGCTTTTGGTGCAGCTGCAGCCTGCTCAGTGTCAAATACCCCCAGCACCCCAAATACCAGCACTTAGAGTACCTTGGCCTTCCTTTGAAGGAAAGGACACTCCAACCATCTCTGCACTAGTAAATTAAAAAGGAACAGGGCCTAAAACTGCAAGCCCCAGCCTGCAGTCACTCTCACCAGTGTAGCTGGTATTACACTTCACAGGGTAGTTTTGAGTAACTAGAACTACTGGGCACAGTGAGTGGGATACAGGCAAGGCCATGGACTGTTCCTACCATGTGGGCCAGGAAAGGGTTGGGCTTGGTTTTCTCCATCCTCCCCCCACAGTCCTCCAGTGCCACCTCAAAGAGTCCTTGAGCCCATGCTTTCATGTAGCATCCTAACACACACAACACCCACTCTCAGTTTCCTGATGAGTATTTCAGACATGCTGAACGTGAAAAAAGACAATCCACTAAAGAGCAATGTCTGTGAAAAGAGCACATGTGTGGTGCAGTGCACAGTGTACGGAAACTATGGGCCAGGGCAATGGATTTGGACAGTTGAGCATCTGGTCTTGGGGTCAGAAGACCAGTTACTGCTAAATGAAACACTGCCCAGAAGGTAACCGTGTTGGCTTTTGAGAAGTCTTCCATTGACTTTAATAAACATGGTTAAAATGGGGAATTGCCTTCTCGCAATTTTTAGGCTTACATAAGTTTCCTTAGAATAACAGAATCATTTAGATTGGAAAATACCTTTAAAATCATCAAGTCCAACCATTAACACTGCCAAGTCCACCACTAAACCATGTCCTCCAAGTGCTGCATCTACACATCTTTTAAACATGTCCTTATAAAAATAAATTTTGGAGCTATGATTTACTCCAGCCTGAGAGCTGGAAGTAGTTATAAACTTCAATGCAAAACATCTATGTTATAAAATACTTTCAGAAACTCTTCCATCATTTGGAAACTTTTTGATAGAATCCAATTTTTAATAAAAATAGCTTTCAGTTATATACATTTGACAAGCAAATGCAGAGAGACCATTGTTACTAGACTGAAAACAAAATTAGAGAAATTTGAAACTCCTTTTTTGAGTTTGGATGATTTTTTAAAATGCATATTACACTTACAAAAGAACCCTAGAGTAAATGCAAAAAAAGGAAAGGACATTCAATGTCATTCACACAGATATTAATTTCAGAAGATACTGCTGTTTTCAATCAAGTTTAACACTGTTAATTTTTTCTCATTATCAGCAAAACAAAAAAAGTACACGCTGAGGATAAGGAAACAGCTTTGTTTATCTACAAAATTGTGTGCTTTCCAGAACTAAAGCATGTATTTGCCATATGTCAGCCCCTGCCCCCTTCTTTAAATTACAAATTCATTAATATAGCAGTGCTGCATCATTAGCAAGGAATAAAGCACATTTTAAAGAGCAATTAAGTGGTATAAAACTACTTGGAGAGAAAGGTTTTCCACTGCAGCAGTGTCTTAGGGAGACCAAAGGGGAAACCTGACACGAAGGAATGTCAGCCTGAACTTGATTAATTTGTACTCGGAGCAACACGTCCCGTCCCCCACTGCAATGGCAGCAGCTTCCCACATCGCTTTGCTATATTCTCCCTCAGAGCTTTCTTCTGATCTGTAGGTCATCTAAGAGACGGATTTGTTTAAATTGACATCTTTAATAGAGTCATATCTTCTCTGCTATTGTCTCAAACCTCACAACTCAAACCATCTGTATTGGATGAGTAGGCTCCCAGAAATGTCTGCTTTGCTAAACAGATTGCGCAGGCTGAATATGCAATGTCCCAGTTCAGAACATGCAAAGCCGACTCAAACACTCTAATACACAAAAGCAGCCCTTCCACAAGACCCACACTGTGCTTTACCGGAATGGTCAGACTGGAAATATCAACTGTTCAGGACAGGGACACAGCATGACTCAAAAACATGTCAAGTCTGAATTTCAGTTTCCTTCTCGTTGCTTTTTTCTTTGGGATTTGAGACAAGAAGTCTAATGGTTCAGTTTTATGGCTTAGAAAGAAAAGACTTGAAAAGTTCAATCCCTGTTTTAAATGAAAGCAGATTCTCATCCAAACAGAAAAAGCCCAGTGTTTAACAGTGCTCTGCTTTCAAGCATTGTTATATTGTTGAAACAAATGTTTCTATGAGGTTTAATGTGGAGGAATTTATTTATTTAATTCAGTTTATTTCTATTGTGAAATTAAAACGGAAGTTTGTTAAATAAGCTTCCTGGCTTAAAAAAAAGAAAAAAAAAAAAGGGAAACAGTGAAAAAACTTTAGTTCTGTCCTATGAAGATCCTAAGAGTATCCTCAAAACTCCTCTTCTTTCCCTTGGGAGTTAGGATGCCCAGCAAATTTGACTCTTAAATCAACATATGTTTGTTATTTAAGTTGTACTGTCATTGTTTCTTTTCTGTTCTGAGAGACCATGGCATGGCTATCCCTTCCAAACCTGGAAGCCGCATCTTTAGCTTGTGAATATTACATTACCGCCTCACCTACTAGACTAGAGAGAAAACACTTTTGCTACATAGAAAGCCTGACAACCCTAAACAAGCTACAATAAAAAGCAAGACCTGATAAAAATTCCATTACTTGCTTATCTGCAGAGATTCTTCCCAGTTCAAAGGGTCAATTTCCCAGCAGGGCACCAGTGCTTATCAGCTAGTTCTGCTGAGCCTTTCAATTGCAAAGAGAAGTGTTGCCTCCAACTGGCATGACAATGGCACTATTAAACAGGCACTTCAAAGATACAGATGTTGCAAATGCTTTGATTTTGCCAAGTTCTCTATGCCATCACTATCCAACAGACTTTTTCATGTAGAGGTCAGAGTCCTTACTAAGCAAATGAAAAACAGGTAATAAAATAAGTCATGTGNTTGTAACAGCAAGAAGCTTCATTTTCATATGAATGAGGACATGACAGGAAGCTTTCAACCCAAAACGTTTCCGGTCTGATCAACAGGCCACAATTTACACATAGGAGTAAACATTGTGACCCACAGCAAACCAAGGTCATCTCCTTTAAAATATGCCTGTTTGTAGCACAAACNAGCAAATCCATCACATGCCTCTACACCCAAAGCAAGTCCCCTTGTTTTCCTAGGTATAGAGAAGCCCATACCTGGCCAAGAGTCAAACAGGGTTACCACAAGATATGGTTCAATGAATCTGCTGCAGATGGTCCAGTAGGACTTGTGTATATTTCACAAACCTGCAACTTTCCTTCCCACAGGAGTAAACATGTACAGTATTATTACTGAGGAGGACTTAGAGGAGTGGACACTTGCAAGTGCAGATCTGTTGATTAGCTGATGTCTGACATAGTAACCTGGATTAATTTTAAGCATCCCTTGGATNCCTGGAGTAATTTTAAGCATCCCTTGGATGATTAAAGAGACATGAGGTTTGTTTGTTTTTTAGCTTGCTATAAGGCGAGGAGACTGGGCACAGTCATCATGGTCACTCTCTAATTATCACAGGATCATGTGATAGAGGTCATGCTTGTTAAGGTGCACATGTGGTCATCCCACATATGCCAGTTTGCATCAGCACTGGATGCACATACCTTTATCTAGATCTTGGATGACTCGCTTCAGACCTTTCCTAGTATTCGATCTTCCTTCGGTGTGACCGTTCCCATACATAAACCATGTTTTAAGTAAAAGTCTGCTGCCCTGAGCACAAGAAGTATGCACATCATTCATCTTTTAAAAATTCCT
>VYZR01096576.1:12248-49685 GCA_013400675.1 Oxylabes madagascariensis
CTGTACATTTATATTTTCAAAATAGCTTTTGGGGTTTTTGTGTTTCTGCATATTGTATATTTATATTCCCTTTGGTTTTTTCCCTTAAGTTCCTGGATGATGTTTCCTCTACTGAGAGTAAAGAGCCCAGTGGTGTGAGCGAGCCAGTACATCTAAAAGAAGGGTAAATACATCTTGAATTTATATTGTCCATAACAGAGTTGACTTCAGTCTTTTTTCATTAATGCCAGATTCAGATTAATGCTTATTAAAATGTCTGATATACTGTAGAAATTACTATATTTGCAATTGAAACAATTCTTAGTGTGTAGAATTAGTTTAAAAGAAGAGCTGCAAACTTTCATAACTCACCTTTTAATATACTTCAAAAAACAAAAGCAGCTGAAAACCTATTGAAGACTGCATTAATGTCACAGTTCAGTGTGTGCTCTGTGATGGTTTTTGAGGATTGTGAAAGTGTATTTTTAAAGAACATTATTAACTTAGAATTATTCTCCCTCCTGTATAAGCCCAGCCAGCTAAATGTTCTGCCTTTAAAGTTAGATAGAAAACTGCCCTGTAATTGAAATATTTAACATTTAGTGATAGAATACTGTTATATAGATTGAGATGAAAGTCACTCTTCCTAAGAAATGAACTGTCTTTTGCTTGATGTTCATCAAGAATAGGTGATGATCTGAACAACATTCTTGGGGAAAAATATTTCGATTTATTTGAGAAGCAGGTTTATAAGAAGAAAAGATTTTTCTGTGAAACAGGCATCCAAATTTCAAACAAGGAAGAAACATGTCTCTTACTAAGATACTGAATTGAAATGAAGGAGGAAATTGTAGTGGATTAACACTTGGTTATAGTAATAAATTGATGGCTGTTGTTCAAAACAAAAGAGTTAGCCATGAGTACACTTAAAAGTGTATTAAATGCACTTTGTCTGCCCTTGCTATTGAGCCATGTCCAGTGTCATTTCATTGATACTCAGTTTCTGATCCAGATAAGGCCAAGTACAATCACATGGAGAAAGTGGCAGGAAAGAGAGAATCTTGTAGTTAGATGCACCTTTTTCCCTTTTGTGAAAATTTGGAATTCTTGATCTGGATGAGTTACATATCTCCTCCAAATTTACTGTTACAAGCACCGGTCTGGACTGTGTGTTTTACAAGCTCCTTTCCTGTTTTTGAAACCCTGTACACGATACCTCCTGTATTGGGAAGTAAACTTGAGGATCTGTTGTGAACAAGTTGTAGGGGTTTTTTTAATGAACAATGAATTTTTACACTGGTGCATGGTGAACAATAATGTCTTATCTCAGTAAATGGTTTTGAAGATTAATGGTTGCATTTAATTTGATTTTATCTTTCCAGAGAAATGTACAAAAGAGCTCAGGGAAGAACTCGGATTGGTAAAAAGAATTTCAAGAAGCGATGGTTCTGTCTAACAAGTAGAGAATTCACATACCACAAACAGCAAGGTAAATAATGGTTTTTTACAATTATTTTTATTTTTCAATATTGTCTAAGGGTTGTAGCTTTTTTGTGCTTTTAAAAGTGTGTATTTTTTTCTTTTCCTGAAATACCTATGATGTATTTTAGTTACTTTTGCCTTGATTAATAGAGGCTTCTGTCTGATTCATGCCTAGTTTTTCAATAATAAAAATGCCTATTTTTAGAGCATGAACTGCAATGCCAGTGCCCTGAGATTATACAACAGTTCTTAAAGATTGCTTCACTCCTCTGTTTACAATTTTTTACAGATAAAGAACCAATTTTCACTATTCCAATCAAAAACATCCTTGCAGTGGAGAAACTTGATGAGAGCTCCTTCAACAAGAAAAATGTGGGTCAAAAGATAGTTTATACGTAATTCTTGATACGTTCTTTAAATAAAAGATTGTAATTAGCTTACAGAGTTAATGAAACCCCATTACTAAACACTTCAGCAAAAAGTCTTTTATGGCTCAGGGATAAAAAGCTGTATACAGTATCTCCAAGTATTCTGAACATGGAAATTAACCTGGAAACTGGCTATCTGCACCAAGTTTTCTGACTAATTCTGACTTTGTCCCCCCTTGCCAGATTTCTGGAATGAAAGTTAAAACTACATAACCTTATTACGAAGAACTTGCAATTATGCTGTGTACTACTAGAAATGTAATATTACCAAACTTGTATTTATTTCTTTTGGTGAGAGCTTCCTACAATCCCTTCATCAGTTGAGACAGTTGTCTGTGCTCACGGCCTCATTCTGGCCCTGGAACACATTGGTTATTTCTGTTCTTATGTCAGTCCAAACATCCGAGGCAGTGATAAAAGAACAGCTGTCACTAAGGCCAGTGATAGCTAAAGGAGAGACTTCTGGGCATCTCTGTTGCTGTCAGGATATGAAGCATGAAGGTCATGCTTTGTGAAATCCGGGGTCACACTTAAAGATACGTGGATGAAGAGGACAGAAGATGCATCCTGTTCTAATTTATAAGTGTTCTTTCTTAGATGAGGAAGTGGTGTAGACAGAACACAGGGAGCTGTTCTCGTGGGGCTTTTCTGTGTAGTTGAAAGAGGTGTAGTTGAAAGAGGTGAAAAGTCTGCTGTTCACCCTTGTCTCACTTTCTGTCTTAATTTGAGTTCGTGGAATTGCCTGAGCACTGAAATCTATTTTGATATATTTGAAGTTGCTCAGTAACTGGATTTTTTTTTACTCAGCAGAATAATGTGTTTCTTCTACAGATGTTTCAAGTACTTCATGGAGAAAAGCCTCTCTATATCCAAGCAAATAACTGTGTGGAAGCCAGTGAGTGGATAGAGGCTCTCTGCCGGGTGACGAGGTGCAACCAGAAGAGGCTGAGCTTTTACCACCCCTCAGCCTTCCTGAACGGGAACTGGCTGTGCTGTAAGGCCACGGCGGAGAGCACCGAGGGCTGCGCGCGCTGCACCGCGTAAGTCCCTGCCCGCTGGGAATGGGCAGCCCTCAGGGAACGTGGGAGCCACTCTGCAGCTTGAAAACAGGGAAGCAAGGCTGGCTGATCTAACACATGATCTATTCTAACTCAGCAAGTGATGCCACAAAAACGTGCCAGCGATAAGGCACCAAGTACTGGATTTCTCTATTCCTTTGTGTGCCACCCTGTGGAGGTAACCAGCTCAGCATGGAAATCACAAATATCCAATGGCTGAGGTCTTTTCATGTAGAGTAATAGATTTAATTCAGATGTCAGGTTGAATGCAGAAATATGACACACCTAGATCATTTGTATAAAATAATTAAAATACTTGCTGCAGAAACTTCAGCCTGGTAGTCTTCTCTCCTTAATGACTTAATGTCTTGTTTTATACAACCACTTTTTTATTTGAACTTCACGTATTTTAAAGGAGTGCCCTAAAAAAGTCAGCTAAATCATCTTGGATGTAGATTCTAACAAATCATTTGGGTTTTGTAGGTATGTCAGAAAAATTAATAACATTTCAAAATGCTTTAATGCGTTTTTAGAAGCTGCTGATTTCTGAAAACAAACAAATGTTGTGATTTCTATTAGAAATAAATTTATCCTTAACTGGGTATGTTATGTAAACTACATGTTAAGTTTTGTGAAGCTGAGTGATAAGCATATTAAAAGGCTATGTATCTTGAAAAAGAATCAGTTTTCACTTGCTTTCAAGAATTACTGATATTGATTACTTGTCTCTTTGTTCACCTTTTAGAGATGTTCCTGCTGATACTCAAATTGAGATTGATGGAGACAGAGAGACAGAAAGAATTTACTCACTTTTCACTATCAACAGGTCTAAACTACAAAAGTTGGAAGGTACTCAAATGATAATTAAGAAAAATTACACTGGTATTCAGTTTTAATTCCCTAAGCCAAGAGCACAATTTTGAACAATTAACTGAATTTAATGATTCACCTGAAAATAATAGAAAGTAGAGAAAGAGATTGAATTTTTATCTTCTCAGTGCCCTGGTGTCTGATGTTCTTCAGGCATTTCTTTACAATAAATATCAGGCCTTGTTCTAATTGAATTTCCATATATATAATATTTTTAACAGTTTAAACAGAGAGACTGCAACTGTAGCTGATTGCTTTTCTGCCTTTGCTGTCCCTTTCCTCACTATGTGATGAATTCTATTAGACATGGTTTTGCTGCAAGAAAGAACTGAACTTCTCTTAATGTGAAGAGAGAGCTGGATGCTCAAGACGCTGAACACAGCTAGCAGAGAATAAGCTATAGAACTGTAAATAACATTTAGTTGATACTGCCTCCTGCTTTTATCTTAATCCATTTTATGTATAAGCCAGAGTAACTTTACATTTCAGCATTTTGGAGTTACCATTTGCATAGGAGTTAGATTTGTTTTTTAATTGTTGAAATTCTAAATGGGATGACTGTCGTTGTTTTTGTAGAGGCTTGTGGAAGTATAGCAGTCTATCAAGGTCCTCGGAAAGAACCAGATGATTATTCTAACTTCACCATTGAAGATTCTGTAGCCACTTTTCATACACTTCAGCAGATACTAGATATACTAGAAAAGTTGAGTGAATCACATGAAAAATACCAGAAGAAGAGATCATCTAGTGCGAAATATGGCAGTGAGTAAGTATCTTGTGTAACTTTGACATTGATAAATGTGTATTTTGAAAAAAATAAATCCTGGGATGAGGCCAGACTAGAGAGGGGTAGAGATAATGAAGGCAGAGTTGGACAACACAGACATGGAGAGAATACAGTACATGATTTGTCACAGTGCAGCTTTTTACCAGTTGTTAAAGATCCGAGTTCATCCATTCCTGTTGAGATTCCTGTAAGTGTTTGCAGTGACTCTTTTGTTCCCCTGCAACTTAACATTTGAAGTGCACACAAAATTTATCCATAACAATATGCCTACCTTCTAATTATTTTTATTTTTCAAAATTTTGATTAAGTAATTGAAGTACCAAGTTATATGAAACTGTCAAATTTTTACTGCAGAAACATAATCTTTCAGGTAGTATATTTATTGTTTGTATTTCACTTGCCATATACTCGATGATAAATACTATTTCTTGTGAAGGTAAAAACTTCTGTTCTTTGGACCACATTCTTTAATTCTCCTCAGCCCTGGAACAGCACTAGCAAGATTTTAGATTTCTTTTTTGCAGCAATAAGGATTGATTCACCAGAAAAAAAAAGAAAAGCTCAAACCCTGATTTGGTTTGCCTTGGTTAGTATTTGAGCCAAGTTGTTCAGAAAAATTGATTGTGATTTAGAAGTCCCTTGTGAAAGTAAATGAGGTTTTTGAAAATCACTAAATATCACAATTAGTGGTAGAAATGGGGTTTTTTGCTTGATAAATTAAAATTGCATGATGAGAGCTAGAAAGCAAATGTTATTCTTAAAAGTATTTACATATAATATTTTGATTTTTTGCAGAGAAAATCCGATTGTTGGAAAAGTTTCCTAACCTAAACCAACTGGCCCATTTGGATGGAAAAAGAAACTGGAAATGTTCTAGAGTGTTTTGGGTTTTTGTTTGTTTTCTTTTTTTCAATTCATTATATGCATTTTTGCAAAGTATTTAAGAATGAACATAAATACTAGTTGTGTTGACAATCTATTTAATATTTAATAGAAAAATACCTTCTTGGAAATCTGGTCTTTAAGGTTTATTCTCATTTTGCTGAAGAACTTGAAGTTCCAGGTTCTTGAAGTAACAGATGTGAATAAATCTAAATGTTGTTTTGCCATTGTTGTCTTATTGGAAAGAACTTTCTAAACAAATAAGCTTTTTCATGGAAGAAAATCCACACTGCATTTGTTGGTTGGATTACATCTCAGTACATACACTGCAAACTTGCATGAGTTTACCATGAGTGCCTGCCCTGCTGATACGGATCTCGAAATAGAAATCCCAAGATCTTATGATGTGGAAAAGATCTCAAGCTTCACACTCGATACATTTGACTTATTTTTTCCTTGTATTAGGTGTTGTCAGGACTTGATTTATCTACAGTTGAAGTTCTATAGAACCATGCAGTATGCTGCAAATAATCTGGACAGCAGATACCAGTGTTAGTTGTGTTATTAAGTACTAAAGAAGAAATCAGGGAATTTACGTTGTACCTCTTGTTTACATTTGGAGTGAATAATATATGGAGTGACATTAGACCACTATCTATTTTCTTTAGCATTTTAAAGGTACATATTTTTTCTTAATCTAAAAAGAAATGCAGGGTAGTAACATTCTTGTTAAGTAGGTTTGCCTACAGATAGAAAAATTTAAGTGTGAACAGATTGTGGTTAAGTACTGATCAATTAACATCATCCCATGTATGATTTAATTTCTTGTTTTTATAAAAAGTAATAACTACGTCCAGCTCAACTTTTGACTACAAATCTAATAAATAATCTCTATTATAATCACTCAAAGCACTTTAGATATCTGGACTATCCCAGATTATTTTTAGATACTTTGTAGTATCTGCTTGTTATGATCAGTTGAATGATCAACATTGTTTTGTCTTTAAGCAATGCTTCAGTGAATATTTTTGTATCTTTAGTTACATGAATTTGTATTTGCCACTTAACACAATTTTAAACTGGCATTCCTGACTTCAGTAAGATTAATTTTTGCTCACTTTGTCTGAGAAGTTGGTTTTCTGCTGAGAAAAAGTATATGTATATAACCAGGAAGAAGCAAAGGTATTACTGTGGCAACTTTGCTTCATCAGTATTAAATACAACGGTACTTGTTGGAATATTATTTTTAATAAAAGTCGTATGTGGTACTTTTATTTTTAAAGCAATTTCTGTGGAGTCTTTTGTTGTTTTTAGTTTTGGTTTTGTTTTATTTTTCCAATCACAATTTGGCCAAATTAAGTAGGAATGTGACTTAGAATAGAAATCCACAATGCTTGAAACAGTAAGCTGTTGAAATTACCACACATTTATTATACTGTTGTAAGAAGGCTTTCTATAATGGAAGAAAGGTGGCAAGATAGGATTGAAATTGCTCTGGAATGAATGTAACTTGTTAAAATTACTTTGGTTTAATGCCAAGATATTATAGAATATCTCGGATTCAGTACTAGGATCTGCAACATCACAATCATTTAATCACCTCAGCTCATTTTGCCTTTTCCTTTTTTTACACATTTGATGTGTTCAACAGGACTTTATTTGCCAACAGTTAAAACTGAGGGAGAATACAGCAATGCCAATAAATGTGTTTTGCCAAGGTAAAGGTAAAGATTTATTGCCATTAATCAAAAGCTGCCATTAAACAAAGTTGAATGTGGTTGAGTGTCAGGTTTAGGTTTTGTTGTATATGAATTAACCCTGTGGCAAACTCTCTTCCTTGGAGCCATTTTCTGTTGTTTTCAAAGTCAAATTTATGAAAAAATGAGTAGTATACTCTTGCAATGTTGGGGTTTTATAATATGCACTTTTTTGTTTTGCTTTGGTACTGGAATATTGAGAAAAAAAACCCCAGAAGGCCATTGAATATTTGTGACCATTAAGGTTTGATTTCTCATTTTATAATGTTTTAAAGTGCAGTAGATGTTCTAGAATTTAATTAGGTACAAGTAGGATGATTAATAATAAAAGTTGCCTTCGTTTTGATTAGTCTAGAAAAGTGATGTTATTCAGTAATTAGTTCTGTTAGGATTGTAAAAGTTCTAATGTTATTATGATGATGTATTGTTGAATGTATTTTTATTTAAATTTTATTTTCTTATCAAGACATTAAAATGTTTTGTAACATTGCTTGAGAATAACTCAGAAATAAATTACAACAAAGCTGAGATAAGCTGTGTGTTTACTGTGAGGCCTGGCTGTTTAAAATGCTAGCATTTACCTGAATGAATGGGTTTTACATACTGGACTTGGGTATAGAGAAACCTAATGGATGACAGGGGCAGAACCCACCGAAATTAACCTTGGGGATGTGGCATCTGCAGCATGGTTGCATTCTAAGTTGGTGGTTGGGCACAGAAGTGCTGGTTCATCATTTAGTGTAAGAGCATGCAGAGAAGCCTTGGGAATTTGGCAGTCTTTAAAAAGTTTGTAATGATTAGTTTGATGAGTTGAAAGATAGCTGGTACTGTGTTCTTAGGGTTAGGTGATTCATTTTTTTTCTTGTTACTGATTTGTGTTCCATTACCTGTGCTGTGTACCAGTACAGGCTGTAGAATTTGTCAGAACTATTTAAAATATATTGCATATGGAAAAAATAATGTTTACTTTTCTCAATCTGCTTTCTTTTCTTTTTTAACGTAATCTGGGCACTTTTTTGTCACCCTTCTGTGCTTATGGGCATTTTTTTAAGGAAGTTTTGTACAAGCACTTTTTAATGCCCTGAGGTGTTTTGTTTCCTTGTGCAGAGAACTGACCTGTTGTCCTTTGTTACCAGCATGGAAGTTTCTGTCAGGAATTACAGTGCAAACCTTCCAGCCATTTTGGAATTAATTTTGATTAATCTGAGGTAAGATGTATTAAGGCCCAGTATGAGTGGTCACTGCATTCATTTGCAGAGATTAGAAAGCAAAGGAATATAAATACGAAGTTGGAAGTACAGGAGGATTTTTTTTTTCTGTGAACATTAAAAAAAAAAAATTGTACATGTTCTGTAATGATTATAGCAGACTGATCCTTTCTTTTCTCTGCCTTCTCTAACCATTCCACTAACCTGAGTTTTCTCTAAGCTGTGACACCAAAAGAACATCCCCATTGCAGATCTGTAGATGTGCCACTCAAATCTCTTACCTGGTCCCTCTGATTTCTCAAAAGATCCAAGATATCCTGTGCTTTATTTATGGTGGCAAACTCCAGTGTGTCCAGCAGCAAGGAGAGAGGCTGATGTGTGCACTGTGAACAGCAGAAGGCTCCAGGGGCAGGCAGCCCTGGTTCCAGCAGCTCTTCCCTGCAATCAGCCACAGGCAGTGCTCCAGAGGGTCCCTCCGGCAGCTGTCTGAGAGCTCAGCTGGAGTTCAGCTCAGCCCTCGCTTTCTGCTCGCTGCGGCACTGCTGCTGCACCATACAGAAACAAGCCTGGAAAGAGCAGGAACAGAGACAAAATTGGTAAGAAGGAAACTCCCCTTCAAGAATCAAGTGATCTACACTAATGCTCAGACCTGACAATTAGCTGCATCTTTCATCCATAACTTTAAAATACTTAATGAAAAAAGGGGAAAGAATCTACAATTCAGTCTCTTCTTTCCATACTGGGTAATATAAGGCACTATGTTTTGTATAGCAATGCAAATTTGAAGAGTCCAAGGGGAAAGATATATAACTTTTTGAAACATAAAACAAACAATGATTTCTGTGAAAACCAAAATAATTCATCTAGCTTCCTCCCAGGTAGCTCATTTATATTCCAGTTGAGTTCTTCTATTCCGTCATGGTGTGACATTTACATGGGTTTGTTATTTTATTATTATTTTTTTATATATACTTGAATTTTATATGCATGTTTTTGGCACTACCTTGGCCAAAATCTAAAAATAGAAAAGTAGGTCAAAGTAAAAAGTGTTGTGACATGGTGCACAGGATATAACATCTGCAAGTGTGAATAATGAGAAGACAAAGTTTGCCTGTGCAACACCTTCCAGTAATTTAAATTTGTGAGTAAAGGGAGTTTCTACAGGCAAGTTACGTGGCTTCTCTTTCTAGTGTTTTTCTTTTTTGTTGGGGTTTTAGGGATTTTTCAGAGGAGGGGAGGTCTGGTGTGGATTGGAGGGCTAGATTTGCTAAGAGTGGCTTTTGGGGTCTGTCCTGACACTAGGCAGGATCCAAATATCAAAGAAATGTTAAAAATAGTAAGACAGACTGTGCTACCTCACAAATTTATAGGAAGTGACCATACTTCAAAATAGGTGGCGCCTGTGCCCCCACACAACAACAGAACAACGTAATTTCATTTCCAGTTTTCAATTCAGAATGCAGTTCCATTCTCAAACAGCTAACTACAGTTAAAATAGGCAAAATTTTATCTTCACATGTTTTTTAAATTAAAGAATGGATATGAGATAGACATCGAACCTGAAAATCAGCATTGTTCAGAGGTAATATTAATAGCTGAGTTTTACTCCAGAGTAAAACAATTAGCAAACAAAAACACGGTATAGAATTTCATAAAGTCAGGGGTCTTTGTGTCTTTGGCTTTTAATCTCTGCTGCAGAAGGAGAGATGGATGAACCAGGGTGTTGTGTGAAGAATGGAGAAGTTCCAAGGGTTTAGACTTGATTAAAGCAGCTCAACAAAGTCAAGATCTCTTTAGTCTCTTGTGACACAGGGTTTGCCATTAAAGCAGAGAGGTTCCTGTGCAGAAGTCATTAAGGGGTTTTTTTATAACTTCGGTAAGGATTTCCCTTCTGTCATGTATTACATGTCATGAATGTTCATTTATTTCACTTGAAGAGTAAAGCACAATGCATTTAAGAATTGGAATTACTGCTACTTCTCTGTCTTTGAGCTCATTCCTGGACTTTGATGAAGTTCATGCCCAGTCACATACATTTATAGGAATATCGGGATCCCTTTGCTGTGCAGTGCAGCAATATATTTGTGTGATTTCTTCCCATCCAGCAAGATCCTCCCAGTGCAAAAGCATGCCGTTTATTCCACAAATACATTTTTTCCCCCTATTCCTGTTGTGTTTTTCTTTATATTTCTGCATGCCTGCTACATGCTTCTGTTTCACAGAAACTGTACCTATCGGCATTGGAGTCTGAATTTTGGCAATTCCATATGGCAGCTTCAGTAAACCCTTTAAGGCTGCTACAGGTGGGTTTGTTACAGGTGGTGGTGTGCTCATACAGTGCTGTTCCCTGTGCTGTCTTCCTCTCTTGCAGCCCCACTGTAGTCTCGGCCCTATTGGCCATTAATAGATCCATGTAGCATATTCCTATTGGGAAAGAGGTACAAAGAGACACAGATAACCGGAGTTTAAGAAATAGTTTTGGTAGAGAAGTATGCTTAAATTATTTTCTTTGGCAGATAAATTGACACAGTCCTCAAGTGTTTTGATATATGTTAATCTATTGACAGAACAAACAATAAGTGAGGTCCAGCACATGCATCAGTTGGCCAAGATAAACACGTACTTACATAACTGTTCTTTGCATTATCATAAAACTGACATTTTTGTAAAAGCTTTGTTTTTAATAAAAATCATGGAATCACTAGATTGGAAGAGACCTTCAAGATCATCAAGTCCAACCCAGTCCCAACACCTCAGCTAGACCATGGCAACAAGTGCCACATCCAGTCTTTCTTCAAACACATCCAGGGATGGTGACTCCACCACCTTCCCGGGCAGACCATTCCAGTACTTCATTAGTCTTTCNGCACTGTCCAGCCACACTGTCCCCAGCCTGGAGTGCTGCAGGGGGTTATTTTAGCCAAAATGCAGGACTCGGCACTTGGACTTACTTAACTTCATCTTACTGAATTCTGCCCATCCATCCAACCGTTCCAGGTGCCTCTGCAGAGCCCTCCTACCCTCCAACAGATCGACACACGCTTCCAGCTTAGAGTCATCTGCAAATTTACTAATGAAGGACTCAATTAAGACTCAGTTAGGGATACAAGGCAAATTGTATAAATTTTACACCTCCAAAACTCTAACAGGAGTTGTTGGGGTTTTTTTTAATCTCGATTTAGAGGTAGTTGACATTCTACATAGCAGAAATTGGATGTACTTAAGTCTCAGATTTTTTAACTTTAGGAGCAGATACATTCAAATTTTTAAAATCCATGCAAAGGGCATAGAAATGCAATATATTATCGAAGGAAAAGTATGTATACATTTTCTTTTCGAGCTTTTACAAAAAGCAATTTTTTATTTAAAACTTTCTGGATTACATCTACTCCTAGTAATTCAAATTCAGAAGTGATTTTAAAAATGGCCAGAAAAGAATGATGAGTTAAAAGAGTGGAGCTGGCAAAGGGAATTGAACAGTGTGGATTGAGAAAAGTGTGAATCAGCCAAGCTAAAAGACCTTATTCACATGTTGTTTAACAGTGTTCAAGGTGCTTCTGAATTGATAGTTGAGTAAGGTACAAACATAATATCTTTAGTATCGTTTTTATGTTTTACTTTATTACCAAGGTGGCCAAGGTGCACGCCACTGCTGAAGCGTTTCACTTACTCTGTTAGCAGTCTTAGGAAATGTGCTGAGAGTTGGAAGATTGGACTGTCTCCCATACTTAAGGCAGCCCTGACCACTGGTGAAGTTGTGATTGATTCACTTGCACTCTGCGTGCGAGGAGAACATCCTTCCTGAGCAAAGCCAACTCGGCGCCTGCCAGGTGTCCTGCTGGAACACAAAAAGTGCAGTTTGTAAAGCTCAGTAAACGCGCTGGGTCCCTCAGGCCTCCTCCTCGCCCGCGGGGCCTTTCCCGCTCGGCGCCGCGGGCGGGGCCGCGCTGCCGCCGCCGCCGGAGGGTGGCGCTGCCGCCCGCGCNGCTCGCAGCGCCCGGGCCCGCCGGCTGCTCGGGGCCGGCCCGACCCGGGCAGCGCCGCCCTCGCCGTCAGCGCTGGGGCTCCTCCGCGGGCACATCCCGCTGGCGCTGACTCACAGCCCAGCTGGACCCAGTGCTGCCTGCGCGGGGCTGCTGTTCGTGGGGTTGGTTTTGTTAAGGGGGTTTTTGTTCGGCTTCTTTTTACGAAGCAGTTAGAGATGTACATATAAGTTCATTTTTCAAATCTCTTAAACCAGGGTGTCTGACACTACTTCACGAGCGTGATGACTGGTGCACTTTACACACATAAATGTACTGAGAAATCTATTAAGTAGGGAGTTAATTTACTTGGTTTTGAAATCCAGAGACTGTCCGAAAGCACCTTCATTGTTGATGAATATTCCTGTTTTCTGACATCTTTGTCAAATACGATATTTATCTTGGTTCTTCGAAAACGGTTTAAATTCTTCCGTTACTGTGTGTGCATATCCAATTTTTACTATTGGGCTGAGTAATCCCAGATACACCTGTCTTCTCACTTGGATGTGCAACACTTTGGCAGGACAAATGACCCAAGATTCCCTCCAGAGCACCTTGCTTTTGTAGGGCTAGGAACCATGATACTGGAAAGGAAGTCAGTGTTTGGTTTAACAGAAATGAGACAAAATACGCAATTCTGTCATTTCTCATAAATGTTTTTGCTGGGGACCTTCTGTGGAACAGAGGAGACAAAAGGGTGTACTAGAGGAAAAAAGATGCAGCTCAGATTAAAGTGGTGGGAGATTGATCTTTTACATAAGCATGTTTCAAAGATTATCTGCTTTTTTATGGTAAACAGAGACCACTTATTTTTTCATAGCTAGACCAAGGGAGTGCTTTTAATGTGAAACTAGAAAAAAAAAATCTGAAAAAATCTAGTACCCATTTTTTGGGAACAAACCGCATTGTTAGAATGTGAAACTTGATCATTACTGACTTCAGTTTAGCAATTCCACCTTGACCCTGCCAGAGCGGGTCTGGCTCCTGTAGAGCCACTGCGTCTGCAGTAACCTCAGGTGGGAGGCAGTGCCAGACTGAGACTGGCACTTGCTGAAAGTTTGTTTGACTTCTGCAGGGAAGGAGGTGTTAGCTGGCTCCATTTTCTACCGATTTAACTCCTTGAGCCAATGTGGTCTTAGATGCACAAGGGAAAGAGGCAGAAATGCAGGTGTTAGCTGGAAAGTGCAGGGTTGCGGCTGGACTGGCTTTGCTGTCCTCAGCCTTTCAGACTGACCCCCTCGGTGTTACAATGTAGGAATGGGGACAGGTTACTTTGGTGATGGCAGTGATTTCTGTCCTTGGCTCTCTGCGCTGCTTCTGTCTGAAACTGCAGCTCTAGGGCTCGATCAGACAGCTGATTTACTGTGCCTTTCTACTGTGACCCCAGATCGGTGGGCTCCCACACACCCTGATACAAGCTGAAGCACTTGGGCTGAATTTTCCCAGCACTTTGGCCCTTAACTGCTCTTGAAATATAAATTACAGGAACAGACAAGAAAGTTCTCCTTTTGTCTCAATGAGGAAGGGGCAGCTGTTTTAGAGTTCTCTCCTCTTTGTTCTCTATTACCTGAGAAAAGGAGGAATGTCTGGGCAGATCAGTCTAAATTGGAAGTACTGGCCCTATCAGGCAGAGACAGTAAAAATACTCGAATCTGAATTCCTGTAGCACATTATGGTTTTGTCTTCTGGAAAAATACGGTCCAACTAGTGACATGTAAGCCAGATCCAACCTGCAGGACACTTGTTTAAACTAGTCCCTTTTCTTTGGAGGAGGTGAAGATGTGTTTGCACACATAGGGGTTGAACACTTCTGTCGTGCATGATTCGTGCACATGTGTCTGTGGCAGCCCATGTTGGGGCAAAGGAGAAGCAAAGGTGTTTTTCCACTGTATTGTGTGGCACAGTGGGAAGGCTGGAAGTTGTCACTCTTGTATCTTATTGAGTCCTGGACCTACCATCCAATCCTAAAGCCACAGACTGGAGTGCATAAAGATGATAAATATTTTTAATTAGATATCGTTCTGTATTTATTAACATATATTATCAAATGTACCACTATATTTGTATGTGTGTGACTCCTGTGA
Source organism: Oxylabes madagascariensis (assembly GCA_013400675.1). Classification (NCBI taxonomy): domain Eukaryota; kingdom Metazoa; phylum Chordata; class Aves; order Passeriformes; family Timaliidae; genus Oxylabes; species Oxylabes madagascariensis. The sequence goes on from VYZR01096576.1 coordinate 26,806, forward strand.
GAATTAGATGCAGGTAGTTGTTAAGGGAAGCTACTATAAAAAGTAATAGGTGGTGGGAGTTGTGGTGAGAGATGCACAGCCTAAAAAATCAAAATTGTGAATGACTTCCTTAAAAGGAAATGCTGACATCTGAAAAACAAAGTCCTGTAATTAGGGTTTGGCTTTGTGCTTGCTCTGGTCTTAATATGCCTGAGTGCCTTGGCAGAAATCTTCGGGCTTTTATATCTACAAAATGGAGAAGGCTTTTTTTCAGCAAAAGTTACGAAAATACCAAAGCAATGGAAAATAAACAAAACATACTGGAGAGTTCAGAGTCCTTCTGATCTCTTTCAGATATATATTTCATTGTCATTTGCATAGTTTTAGAATTTAAGGGGGCTATTTAATGTTAAAGGGCTGAACTAGACATCAAAACTTGGGAATTTTACTTCTGTAAATTTGTATTAGAGTTTATATTTTCCTCTGACAAACCTATTCTTAAGATGGAATCCTGAGAATCAAATTGAGTTTGTTCTTGTTTACTTTTAGATGCCTGTCTTAGATGTCAAGCTGAAAACAAACAAGAAGATTGTGTTGGTATGTAGTGACTTCATTCGCTTGTTTTTCAATTGAAGCTTCTCTCAGTATGGTGCATTTTAAAGTTTGAAGGGAATACTGATTTTATTAATGCTCAAAAAGTAAACTGGTGTTTTGTTCTACGTTGTATTGTCTTTTTACATTAGTAATACTTAATGCTTTATTTTTGAGCACTAAAAAAAACAGTTTTCATGTCAGCTGTGCTGTAAAACAAAACAGTTTCCAATTTCCTGTCAACACGTACACAACTAAGAGGTTTAGGTTTCTGTCACCGTGAGCATATTTGGGATCATAATGTACATTTTTGAAGTGGGTAGGGAAAAGCTACTTTTTTTTTCAGAGGGGCATGCCAGAAAACACAATGGTAGTACAAATAAAAATCCTCTGTTCTGAAATAAATGTGCGTCTGAGTTAGAAAGTGGTATTTTTCCCACTCAAATTCAGAGATAATGGAGGCAATGGCTAGGTTGTTCACTTTTCATTTTCAGAAGTGGAATCACTTTAGTTTAAACATAATCATACTTTCGGTGCCAATGTATGCAAAAGAAAGTCTTAATTCTGACTGTTTAAATTGAAAATTGTGAAAACTATCTCAAAGAGGTTGCTTTAAACCTTTATGACAACTTTTAAACCAGTGGTAAACCTTTCCATGCTGTTGAGCTTTGTGTCTCAAAAAAACCCACTGGGGGTTTTTGATGATTGTTTTAATGGGAATGAGGTTTTCCTGTTCTAGATATCTTAACTGGCTTGCTAAGTATTCTATTTAAAATAGACAGGAAAAAGTAAAATTTATAGCACTCCTTTGATTGGTACCCTTGTGCTCCTGTGAAGAAAATGTGAGCTAATAAGGAAAAAAAGCAAAGTAACTACGTTTTAAAATATTATTCAGGAGTATATGGATAACATATAATTTTTGTAGTGTTGGAACAACTGTAGCCTGGGAATAACTCCTGGTGTAAAGTTCCATTTCAAGACTATATACTGTGTCACATGTGCCTCCTTGCTATCATACATTTCAGTTCAAACAGTGCATTTCATATGAGAATTTGGTGATATGCTGTGGTGTGATAGTGAGTCAGTAGTGCATTGGCTTTATTTTGGTACTAGGGAAGATAAAGGGAAAAACTTTAATAGTTGCACTTATTTCCTGGGCAGAACTGCTAAATGTGTTTGTACAGTCACAAAACCCTGTCACTTTATACAAGAAGGTGAGAATATATGCGTTTCTTTTTTTAATATTTTGAAGTAAGTAAAAGGCTTGGTGATGGAACTATCATTGGGATGGTCATAATAATCTAATCTCAGTAGATAAATCAGCGATGACCTGTTTTGTCTCTAAAGTTTCCAGTGGTTATAAATATTTGAGAGTGATAATTTGAGCATTGCTGTAGGTGTTGATTGAACAGCTGAGTGTGACTGGAACATGTTCTTTCTTCTCTTTCAGTGGTTTGGGGAGAATGCAATCATTCCTTCCACAATTGCTGCATGTCCTTGTGGGTGAAACAGAATAATCGCTGTCCCCTCTGCCAGCAGGACTGGGTAGTCCAGAGAATAGGCAAATAAAAACTGGAAGGGTTTCTTTCTGCTGCAGTTGTTGGAATGGTGTGTGTGTTGTGCCCTGTGCTCGTGCAGAACGGAATGTGTCCGGCAGGACATGCCTCACTTGGTTCATCTGCTCCAAGACCAGAGTGGGTTTGGTGCAGGCTCTGGCTGCACAAGGTGCAGTCCATGGTCGGGCTCACTGCAGGGCTTCCACAATTGAAACAGGAGACGCTACATCAACAACTGTATCTGCTGTGATTAAAGTGTTGTCTATATCAGAGCACAGAAACTTAGTGGTGCAGATTATACCCTAAACACTAAATGAATTGAATTGAAAGGGTCACCTTACCTGGTCTGATACACTGCATAGCTTACTGTCAGGATAAAGAAAATGTTTCCTAAGTACTATTGTATGCAAAAACACTGTCAGTGTGTTTTTAAGAAACTGTTCTGGGTTTTAATATAAAATGAACAGTGTGTAAAACATTTGCTATATGCTTTTTCTATCACACTGCATTAAACAGCTCTAATTTAGGTTTTCTTTATGACTTCCGTTTTGTCGTAGCTCCAAGTCTGTTGCTCTGTTATATTCTATACATGATTTCTACAACCATAACATTAAAATTTAACCACGTTAATAATTTTTTTAATTTATATTTCTGTTAGTGATCATGGAGCCACGTATTTTTAATCCTAAGATTTTTGGTACAAAGACATGTATTTGATATCAGTTAACTAGAGGTGTAGACAATCTTGCTGGTTGGCTGATTAATATAGGAAGCAAACAAAAGCGATAATTTAAATAACCCAAGAAAAAGAGGCACTAATAAAATCTAGGGAAAAATGGGAAATTGTGATTTCGTGAAAATTCAGTTAATAGAAATTTCTTTATTATCTTTTTATTGGTCATAGTGTTTTGGAAGCTTTTTTTTTTTTTTTTTTTCATTTTTGTGGAAATCCTGAATACATCATCTTCTTTGATTTTTTTCTTACAACTGTTTAAGTACTTGCCTCTAACTTTGTCTTTTCCCTAAATACCAAATTACTATGAATCTGAACATATGCTGTGGGATTTTTAATATATATGTAACGGAGAGCTAGAATTATTGCATTAAATCTATAACAAATTCAGGCTTAATAAAATGGTTAATCAGCATGGGTGAAATTGAAGCAATATGGTATGCATTGTTTACTTCAAAATTATCATCGTTAATGTTTAATGAGTTTCTCAGTGGAATTATTTCTAGCTAATTCTGAGTACATTTAAAGAGGTTTATCTTCACTGTATAAAGTAGTTCCAATCTCTGTGTCATCAAACATATTGCAGAGTTTACTGTGGTTTTGTTTAATATTGTAATCTCGTTTTTAAGATGTTTTGATTTTCTAAATGTAGCTTTTGTTGAATTACACACTGAGATAAAAAATCCTGAGTCACTGTTACACTGTATCACATCAGTTGTTACTATGCCAGATGATGTCTGTCTTAAAACTGAAAGCAAATGTAAAATATGTTAACAGTAGTAATGAAGTGCCTATAGCATTTACACTGTTAAGGAGTATTTCTGTTTGTGTAAAAGTATTCCCAAAATTTTTGCAAAAAAAGAAATCTGAGTGGATGTGAAAATAAATCTTAGCTGTCACAGTCAAACTGTATCTTACCTACCACCTGTTTTCTCTGTCCACATTTGATCCCAGGCTCCATCCTGTGAGCTCTGGTAATGCCATCTAGTCCCATCAGATGACTTTCTTCATTTTTCTTTGCTTTTATAGGTGCATATGGAAAGTACCAAACCCTGCTTTTAGCTCATGTCATGTGCATGGCAGGAGTAGCTGAGAATAACGATTGTGGAAGAGTTTTTCCAAAGTGTCAGCTCAAAGGGGTGTTGACACAAATGAGGTATTAGGAAAGTTAATGTTGAAATCAAAGCAGCTGATATTTTTGTGTATCTCTTTGCATATTATAAGTATCTTGTTGACCAGTAATTGAGGTTCATCTAGAACAGAAGGTAATGAATTTTAAGTCCTGCATATTTTCTCTGTGATTTAGAGATTAGCCTAAGTCCCAGTCTTTTTATGAGCTTTACACCAGAGAACTTCTCCAAATCATACCCTGATATGCCTGATCAGCATGGTTGTGAGTACATCCCTGTGTTCAGTTCTGTAATTGTTCACCTCTTGTACGTGCAAAATAAATCATTTTTGCTTCTCACCCAAATGTACTGTTTTATGAGCAGGTAAGACTACCTTAAACAGCCAACTAAAAGATTAATGCTGATCTACTTTTCTCCAGTGTTTAATAAACGCTGAGCAGATTTGGATAAGTCAGCAAGCAAATCTCAAAAGTGACTGGAGTAATGAGTATATGTTGAATGATCATACTGTTTGATTTTGCTTTTCATGAAGTTATGTTATTTCAGAGAAAATTTATGTTCCCTAGAAGCTGGGAAAGATTCTAATTAATTGAGTAGAACGGTCTTTGGAACTGTAAATGTGTCTATCTTACGCAGGTGCCATAAATACTAGGTATTTTCTTGATTTGCTTAGGCATGAATGTACCAATAGGTGGTGTAAGCTTGAGTTCAGCCTTAGGGCTCCAGCTACCAGCCATTTGTCCTGCTGCTCTTTGAGCCGTAGTAGATGTTCTGGCCAAACATAAAAAGACCCAACTGAATTTTAGGAAATTAAAAGCTTTATTAAGAAAAAAGAAAAGCTGAAATTAAAGCCTTATTACCTCCTTTCATGCCTTTCTCTACCCAGGGTGTTTTAGGAATGTGTTGCTGTAGGCTCCATTTTCAGGACAGCCACCAGCAGAATTCCCCATTTCTCCCGTTGGCTCTTTGCAGTGCTGCCCATGCTGCCGGCTGCTCTGCTGAGTCCTTTACGTAACCTTCTCCGGCCCTGTGCTTCCTCTCACCTGGCAGAACTGGCCAGGCTTTCAAGTCTCTGCCTTAAAATTCCTGCTGTTCTTGTGCACACACAGCAGTTTGCAATGGATGGATTCTCCATCACTCCTAGAAAAACACACCTCCAAGCGAATTTTGTAGAGTACAAGCATGAGTTTTACGTCAAATGGATTCAATGCGGACAGGATTAAGCATGTAAAAACAAAATACTGCATGGCTGTAGAGTGGCAAAAAGCAGCCAAGAAGGGCTTAACACTTTCTATAGTGAGTCTGAAAGGTGCCTGTTACTACTCTTGATGTTTAGTTCTTGTGAGTCAGCTCTTCAGCTTGCTTTAAGATTGTGAAAAAAAAAACACAAACAAAAACAAAACAAAAAAAAACAACCCAAAAAAACCCAAAAAAACAACTTGACCTTGACCTCAAGAGTACAGCTTGACCCCAGTGTTACTTCTTTTCTTGTTCTCATAATACCTTCCTTATATTTAAAGAAAGTTTTAACAGCCAAATCACCTGACCCCACAGCAGAAGGGGGCTTAGCCTAGTGAGTGCCACACATAATTTTTATTCTTTTGAAGGGAAAAAAATGCCTCCTGGTAGGCAGCCAGCAAGTGAAGTCAGGTGGAATTTGCCTTCACTTGATTGTAATCAGCTTTGTCCCTTTGTTGATGTCACCTCAGCTATATGCTGTTGCCACCTTCTCATCCAACGACTTTCTGGTATAAAGCTCAGCAGGGAAAATAAACTGAGGTCAAAACAACATATGGAAGTGTCTTGGCAAGACTTGGCTGTTCACTTGAAGTGTTTCTCTTTTTTCTGTGGGTAGGAGAAGTCAGAGCTGTGTTGTTTCATTTATAAGGATCATTATTTTTAGACCAGTGGCAATTCTTAGCCTCTACATGTAATCTGCTCAGACAGAGCCACGCAAGGCAGCAGGGTTTGCATGAACTGTCTGTGGGGCTCAGTCACTGATGTCGAGTATAACTTGAGTTTTGGAGGTGTGAATGCTCAAAGCACTGAATTGTGTGGTAATTTAAAGCTCAACATCTAGTGTTCATCTATGTCAAGGTCTTTTAGGCATGGCAGATTTGTGATAGAAGCTTTTCATAAAACCAGTTGTTAGTCTTCTGGTGTTCGATGTCGACTGGGGGCGATCCAGGCCTGTTCCTGCTGACTGGGGCTGAAGTGCCCCTGAGTTGCAGAGTGCATGTATTGCAGCCAGGAGTCTCTGTATGTTCCCAGCAGCCAGCTACAGTGCATGTAGAGGGAATCTTGGTACATTTAAAGGTTATTAGGGCCCATTCTGAAAAACACCAGCTGAACCACGTGCATTTGGTACTGCCAGTGGGAAGGTTTGCCATCCCTAGGATGTCATCCCTCAGCTATACATAGCAAACTCAAAGCTTCTTACAGAGAAACCTCTTACCAGTCACTTTCCACAAATGGTGCCTATACCTAAAGGTACTTAGTGAAAATCCTTGAGAGGTATTTAATGCAAAAGCAGTTAGTCTCGCTGGCGTTTTTCAGAAGCCCTCACACACCACAAGCAGGGAGAAGTGCAGTGCAGCTACAGCACAGCTCCTGGGCCAGTTACTCATTTTGTCTGAACCGGGCTCTGCCACCCTAAGGGCTTACCAAGATGTGTGACATGGGGGGGCTCGACAACCTGATCGCCAACACTGCCTACCTCCAGGCAAGGAAGAGTGGAGAAGGAGATACCAAGGAAATGCAAAAGAGGCGTAAGAGCCTCTCGCTGCCCAAGATTGAGGACTGCAAAGAGCATAGGGAGTCCATTGCTGGTGATTATGACAGCATCTGTGAACAGCAGCCCATTGGCAAGAAATTCTTCAGAGACTTCTTAGAGACAATGCCAGAATATTTGGTAGCTAGGGACTTCCTGGATGAGGTGTCAAGCTGGGAGCTGGCAGAGGACAATGTCAAGAACAGTACCGGGGAGAATATTGTCAACAATTTTCTTAAGGAAGGCGCCAAAAACTATCTGTCTTTCATGAGCGCTGACTTGGTCAGCAAATGCAAAGCAGCTACTGCAAAAGACTACGAGAACATCATACAGCTGGCCAAGGAGGAAACCAAAGTCTTTTTTAAAGACAAGCCCTTCCAGGACTTCAAGAACAGCCCCTTCTATGACAAATTCATCCAATGGAAAGTGTTTGAGAAGCAACCAGTAACTGATAAATACTTCTCTGAGTTCCGAGTGCTGGGCAAAGGTGGCTTTGGAGAGGTAAGAGCTTGTATTTTTAAGGATGTGAGTCATCTTTCCCCTTTCAAGACAAGCAGGTGGGTTTGCAAAGAGCAGTGGACTAAGCCATTGTATGAAGATAAGTAAAATGTGCCCCTTCAGATTGCCCATTTTCCAGAAATCAGTCTGAGTTATTTACACTGTGATAGAGGCTCTTGTGAGTAAAAAGCTACTTTTATGTGTTTATATTCTGTATCTATGCCAGTAAAAAAGCAGGCTACAAAAACTTGCATGAATGTTCATGTAGTTAACTATTAGTTTGTTCCTTGACATCATCTTAACCTGTGCTATCTCACACACTCCCAGCTAATTCCTAGCTGCAGTTGAGGGAAAAGCACACATCAGGATCTGTTCCCAAACTACAGTATAGGGGTTTTTTGAGAGTCAAGAGAGTTTAACTGTACAGATGCAATCTGTATGTGCTGTTTATTCTCACGATTACAGACTTTTGTTCTTGTCCTTGTTCCTTTTATTTGCTAATACATGTCTGCTAGTGGCATCCTCAAGAACTTTGCATCAGGGCCACCAGATACTACTGGTCCAGAACAGAACTGATTGTGCACTTGTTTTTCCCTTCTTTTCTGTGCTAATACACTCTTCATAGAAGTTTGCATCAGCAGCTACTAGCAGGCATCAGTGATTCCCCACTTCCTGCCTGTTACTACCCTTGATATTCCAGTCTGTGTAAACTTCCTTCATTACCTTTCTGTGTGCATCTTCTCTAGGTTTGTGCCATCCAGGTCAAAAATACTGGCAAGATGTATGCTTGCAAGAAACTGGATAAGAAAAGGTTGAAAAAGAAAAGTGGAGAGAAGATGGCACTGCTGGAGAAAGAGATCCTGGAGAAGGTCAACAGCCCTTTCATAGTCACACTAGCTTATGCCTATGAGACCAAAACCCATCTGTGTCTTGTTATGAGCCTCATGAATGGAGGGGATCTGAAGTATCACATCTACAATGTGGGAGAAAGGGGTTTGGAAATGAAAAGGATCATCTTTTACTCAGCTCAGATCACCTGTGGGATTCTGCATCTCCATTCCATCAAAATTTTGTACCGGGATATGAAACCAGAGAATGTCCTCCTGGATGATAATGGGAATTGCAGACTGTCTGATCTTGGATTGGCAGTGCAAGTCAAAGAGGGAAAAAGCATCACCCAGAGGGTGAGTACAAATTCTTTGAATGTGGGCAGTAGAAGTGAAGCCATTCTATTTCTAATGCCTTATGAGTCCAAGACTTAATTCCCTGGAATTGATTCTTTGCTAAAGACCTAAAGTAGTTATTTCATTCTGAGAGACAGGTTGTAAGAAGACTTGGTTTATTAACTCTTTAGCTGCTGCATTTGGTAAAATAACTTCTTTTGCACAGAAACAGTAGAATCTACTTGACCTTCTCTTAAGATAAGCTTTTGAACCAATGACTTGAGGGAGGCAGATGCTTTGTGCCTTATGGAATACTGCATAGTCAGGGATTTGACCAGTTGTTTAATGAGCAATAGTCAAAGATATGACTCCTCTATATTCCACTTTTGCTCCTAGGAGAATACAATTTTTCACGCATTACTCTTAAGTGATGCTACTGATTGAATTGTGTGTGTGTGTGTGTGTGTGTGTGGTGCTGCATAATAAATGATTTCCTACCTTCCTTCCCCCCACAAATTAATTCCTGAAAAAATTAGCAGACTTGACAGTTTGTAAATGTCCCTGCCTGTCTACATGTGTAGGAAGAAAAAGATGAGTGACCAGCTGGATTTTGTGTGAATTAGATTGTGCAGCACTTCAGCTGTGCCTGTGGTCATCCCAAACTAAACTGGATTTGTAACAATGTCAGGAGATTTGCACAAGATATATGGTAGCTTAACTGTGGAAGACGTATTTCTCTCAAGGTATCTGGAACTTAAAGATGTGTATAATGAGAGAATGTGTCTGAAGTACACTAAGAATATGAAGAAATGGAAGCAACATTACAAATTGGTCTGTGTTAAACTCCCCAAGTTCACATTAGAAATTCAGTAGAAAAGAGGACCCACTAATGGCCTTCTACATCATGTTTGAGTGCGCATCTTTTGATGTTGTTAAATTCAGTCATTTTGAAGGATCTTTTTTTTTTCTGGCAATTGAAGAAGTTTGTATTGTGAGTAGTTTTAGTTCTTGCAGAAAGAAAATGTGGAAATTGCTGAATGTATAGATAGTAAATAATTTTAAAATTAAACCACGTGGTGTTTTGGATACAAAAATATAGCTTGTGTGGAAGCTAGGGCAGGTTTTTCAGTAGAGCTTATGTGAAATGAGAATGTTGTTTTGTTTGTAAAGATGGCATTTTCATCAGTGAACCTAAAGGTATAAACTTTACTGTGCTTTGCAAGTTAGATAGAGAGGCATGCAGTTACTATGATCAGAACAAATAGTTTTGTCAAAGGGCAGTTTTCCTTACTTGTAAATTATGTGGGGTTTGGCAGAAGGAAAAAAACCTCAAAATCAAAGAGTGTATTTAGCAATACGTAACCACCTCTGTTGGTATTAGGGTAGAATCTCAAAGCAATATTGGCAAGGTGGTTGTTCCTCTTCACCTTCTATGACAGCCATCAAATTGTTAGTGCCTTTTCTTTTGTGGTTTTTTTTTGGAAGCTCTATTCACCATTATATGGGTGCTTTTATTAGAGTAAAAACTGCAATGAATACTGTACTACATGATTGTAATGTGTGGAAAGAAATTTCAGTTAAAGGCAGTTTTATTCATACATTACATTGAAATAGAAGATGGACAAAAAACATTTTTTTTCCATTTTTGTGTATCATAGCTATAAATGAGTTAAATTATTAATTCCCATAATTTTTTTGCATTTCTGTAAAATAGTCATATTGGAAAGCTTCTTAAAAATGTTGTTATTATTATTATTATTTATACTCATGTTGTGCACAGGAAGACCAAAAAACACATTTACAAAACTTATATTAAGCTTCACCTTGTACTCCTGTAATAAAAGAAAAATGGTGCTGTTAAATTAATTTTTGTCATAGTTACATTCTGACTTAAAATTATCTGAAAATTTACATCATAACATGCTTTTTGAGTATGACTGCCAAATTGTTATCACTTAACCAAACCTATACATATCACTTTTTTCACCCAAAGGAACGTGTGGCTCCAAGACAGATTTATCAAATGAAATTTAATCAATTGCACCATTTTGCAGACACGGTTTTATAAGGGCATTTTTATAAGCTAAAGCAGAATATATATTCCTTCCAGGCCAAATCTGTATTGTACTGATATCTAAATGCCTAATATCATAAAGCTGTTTCTAGATTTTGGATGATGGTTTGAACTGGCAAGTTAAGGCTTACAATTTTCAGTCAGATTAAGGGATATTGCTACTGATCTATAGTATATTATATATGGATTTATCTGTGTATTAATTTCATTAAAGATTGCAAAAAATACACTCTTTTGATGAATTCTGAAAGTTTTGTGCCCTCTCATAGCTGTACAAGCCATTAAAGATTAAATTTGTTCTGTTTTCAAAGCAGAAAAAAATTCCTGTCCTCTCATGTATGAATAAATGCACATCACCCATACGTCAGCTGGAGGATCCATTAATCCCTTCTGTAAATCTTATTAGGTGATTAGGTTATCACATGGCATAAGTAATAAGCTTGTTAATGAGTTCCTGTTTTAGACATTTTCCAAGTTTTCATTGAGAGTTTCTACAAAGTTATAACGTCTATGTACTGTTCATCAGACAAAGAAATGTTCTTTGTGGGTGGAAAGGTTTTTTGAATTTTAGATGGATGATTTCAACGGGGTCTTAATAAAAAATAAAGTGTGTTACTGCTTCAGAAAAAGCATTGTGCAACTGATGGTTCAATACTTATGTAATGGAAGAAATAGCCTTGGTATCCTTTAAGTACTGCCATTACATACACTCCTTTTGAAAGCATTTGTGTGCTCCGTACCAATTGCTCATAACTATTAAAAATAAAAATACCTTGCTTTCAGAAACAATGCTTCCTACAAAGATCTTGAAAGAGTTGGACACCCAGCCTTAGTTTTCTCCCTGTCTTTTCAATTGCTAAAGCAGCAAGGAGGAGCATCCAGCTTTCTGTGTGAATGTACTTTGAACTTACACTGTAGTTGTCAGTAAACGATACAATAATAATCACAAAATTTATAAAGCTTTTACTTCACTAAGCCTGCTGATTTGCCTTTGTGAAGTGCCAGCTGGCCGTAGAATGGAGAAATCACACACAAAAAAATTAAAATACACAAGTTTGAATATTAACAGTCGTGAAAATAAAAGTAGAAAACAGTTGAAAGCTACTTACAATGTCATTTTCCTTCATTAAACACACATGGATTATATGGGATCTTCTCATGATAGCTACATGCACCAGTGAAATCTGCCAAGAAATATGTCTATGCACATTTACTCAGGCAGGGCTCGTACTGACATCGCTAGAAACAGAAACAATCTCTTACCCAGTGGTAATAAAACTATTCAGGACTTTAAATGTCATTATGATTTCCTGTAAATGTGTCTGTTGCATCTGATCTGATGTGTTGATCAGACCCTGCAGGAACTAGTTTGTATCTCAAAATGATGGCTTTTTAAATGTTGTTATTTTCTCTCTCTTACATAATTGAAATAGGCAACAAGGAGAAGCTGAGAGCCTGCAAAGAGGGCTTTTACACAGGCAAATGTTGTGTCTGTGTACACACTGGATGGATTCTAGCGCTAGGGCGTTTTTGCATATGACAAAAATGAGGAGCTTCTCTCCCAAGTTAATTCCATTTTTCCAGAAGTTAGTGTGTATTTGCTGTTTATTTAGGGAAGAATTTTCTGCCCTTACTGGGTATTGCTTTTGTGAAAAGCAACTGTTGCATGTAAATTGTGAAGAAGAACTTTTGTACAGATGCATGTGAGCCAGAGAGCTTAAATATTGACATAATAACTGTGAAAAATAACATAAACATATTTTTGTAGTATTTATAAAAGTGCATTCATATCTTCAGAGGTTTCAGGCGTCTTCACAGTTTTCCTGTGCTATGTTTTATATATTTGAAGGACATCATAATATTTTTATAGGAAAAACATGTTTTGGTTAAAATCTTACTCAAAATGTCCTTTTGCCCTCCTGTATGTTTGTTTATTATAAGATTCTATTTCTTAGGAAAACACAAGGAAATCTATTTAGATGTTCCTGAAACTTGCAGTTTAATTTCAAGGCAGCTGAAAAGCAGGAGGAGGGTTTAGACTTGTGAAATAAAAAATAACTCAGCAAGCTATTCTACCTTTGTAGAGGTAAACCTTTGTTGTTGAACAAAGTTGACCTTTGTTCATTATCACATGGCATTCTTATTGGATAAGATTCTGTAAAAATTTCTTCTTCCTTTGCACTTTGAAAAATGACAGCTCTTCATTTGCTCAGAATTAGAGGAATTTGCTGCTGTTTTGCTTATACATTTTGAAGTATGACATGTAAAATTGGTGATTTTTTACTAGCAGAACTTTGTTCTTAAAAATTTTGATAATCGCAGTTGTTATGAGGTGCGTTGTCATGCCAGATGTTTCAGGTTTTTTAATCTCTGAAATGTACTTCACAGAATGCAGCCTTACCCACAAAAGTCTGTGGGGCCAGTTGGGATCCATGCAGGGGTACTGAGGGAGCAGGCAGAAGTGCTCACCGAGGCACTTCCCATCATGACTTTCCCAGCAGTTCTGGAAAACCAAGGAGGTACCAGTTGGCTGGAGATTAGCAAATGTGATGCCCATCCACAAGAAGGGCTGGGAGGAGGATCCAGGAAACTACCAGCCTGTCAGCCTGACCTTGGTACCAGAGAAGGTCATAGAGTAGATCATCCTGAGTGTGGTCATGCAGCACATACAGGACAACCAGGGGAACAGGCCCAGCCAGCATGGGTTTAGGAAAGGCAGGTCCTCCCTGGCCAGCCTCATCTCCTTCCATGACAGGAAGTGGGGTGAGCTGCTTTGTGGATGAGGAGGTGGCTGTGGATGTGTCTGACTGGGCTGTAGTAAAGCCCATGTCACCATTTCCCACAGCAGCCCCTGGAGGACCCGGCTGCTCATGCCTTGCAGAGGTGCTCTCTTTGCTGGGTAAAAACGGGCTGGATGGCCGGGCCAGAGTGGTGGGGAATGGAATTACATCCCCTGGCACCTGGTCACTGTGGAGCTCCCCAGAGCTCAGGGCTGGGACCAGCCCTTTTTTATGTCTTCACTGATCGACAAGGGGATCAAGTGCACTCTCAGTGAGTTCGCAGACAGCACCACGTTAGGTGAGAATGTGGATCTGCTGGAGGGCAGGAAGGCTCTGCAGGGGGATCTGGACAGGCTGGATTGATGGGCTGATGGCAGTTCTACAAGGTTCAGTAAGGCAAAGCAGCTGGTCCTGCACCTGGGTCACTACAACCTCCTGCAGACCACAGGCTTGGGGAAGAATGGCTGGACAGCTGCCCAGTGGGAAAAGGGGGTTGTTGGTCAGCAGCTGGCTGAACATGAGCCAGTGTGCGCTCAGGTGGGCAAGAAGGCCAATGGCATCTCAGCCTGTGGCCAGCAGGAGCAGGGCAGTGACCATTCCCCCGTGCTCAGCACTGGTGAGGCTGCACCTTGGATCCTGTATTCAGTTTTGGGCTTCTTACTGCCAGAAAGACATTGAGGCACTGGAGTGTGTCCAGAGAAGGGCAGTGGAACTGGGAAGGGTCTGGAACACAAGTCTGGTGAGGAGCAGCTGGGGAAACTGGAGAAAGGAGGCTCAGGGAGACCTCAACATTTTCTACAACTCCCTGACAGGAGGTTGTAGAGAAGTGGGGGTTGGACTCTCCTCCCAGGTAACAAGTGATAGGACAAGAGGAAATGGCCTTGGGGATGTTTAGATTGGATATATTAGGGAAAGTTTGTTACCCAGAAGTGTTGTCAAGCCCTGGAAGAGGCTGCCCAGGGAAGTGGTGGAGTCACCATCCCTGGAGGTATTTAAAAGCCATGTAGATGTGAGGCTTAAGGACATGGTTTAGTGGTGGACTTGGCAGTGCTGGATTAATGCTTCGGCTCTTAGAATCTTTTCCAAACTAATTATATGAATGCCATGATCATGAGAGTGAAGGAACAAAAATGACATTGTGGGACCATTCTGCCTCCTGCAGTTTTGGATATGGCGGAAAGGATACTGTAGCCATCTCAAATTAAGAGAATGCAATATGTCCCATGAAATACTTTTCCTACACACAGTGTGCCATCCATTTTTTCTGTCAGGGAATGACATTGGAGCCCTTTATGATGTAGCACAAGGTCTCAAAAGCATGACTTTTACCATTGTTCCTCATTCAGCTTAATCTGACAGTTAATAAATGCTACAGCATTTTCTATAAAAAGTGTACATGCTGGAATGATCCCTTGGGTAAAGCATCTAGTGGGCCACACATTGACTCATCGTAGTCAAAGATGTTTTTATTTCATTGGATAAGAAATGCAGCATTTGGCTGACACTGTAATTCTTTGAACTTTTGATTTGACAGCTTTGACCAGAAGCGGTATTGCAGAAACAGTAAGCTGTGAGATGGTGAGGAATGTAGTACTTCTGTTCTTACTGGACCACATGTGACATTCCGCTTGCTGTCATGTGTAGTTTCAGTTAACAGACATGCAATTAGTTTTTTTAGGAAGACAGAGTAAAATCCTGGAATTGGAGACACATGCAAGTGAAAACTGGCGGCTTTGCCCATTATTCGAGTTTACAGTCTGCTAGTGAAAGGTAGCAGGTGGGTGGTTCTTAAAACAGGTATTGAACCAGAGTATAGTTAAGCTGCAGGACACTCTTGGAAAAGGTCTTGTAGGCTCTACAAAATTTATCTAGGTTCAAGAGGAGAGTGAACAATTGATGGAAAAAAGTTTCATTGAGAGAAACTATTTCTGTCTCTGGAAGCCCTTGAACTGCAAATAGTTGGAGTCTAGGAAAGTACAGAGAGGTCTCAACATACACACCAGGCTCTTACAGACTTCCCTATATATTAATCTGTTTGAGTGTAATTCACAGTGAACTGGCCGTTCAGTGTTTGGATTTACATTTTAAAGAATGGTACCTCCACCGTTAGTCATAATCCTGAAAGATAAAGTGGATGAAATCCCGTGGATTTCAGTGATCAGCAGTAACTCTCCAGGCCTCATTGGCATTTGCACTGCCTAAACTACAGTGGCTGTACCTACACTGGAGGGCCCCTGCCCTTCCCAGGGCAGCCTGCGGTGCTGTCCCCTCAGTCACAATGTCACAGAACACAGATTTCTCTTTGACATCCCCTTTCTGAGGAAGCAGTCTATGCATGGTGCCATGAGACAATATTTGCATTCATTATGAGGAGCTTCATAAAATACAGACAGAGCTAAGCAGATGGAGAGTTTTCTCCCTTATTAACACTGTTTATGGAATATTCTGTGGTTATTAAATAATGTAACCACTAATACCTCTGAAATATTGTTATTTCTACATTATAGATGGAAAATGATCCGGAGAAATTTAAAAAGAAATTGAAGGGAAAATCTTGTTACAGGAAGACTAGAGAACCCTTTTAATTCTTGAATTCTATTTGTGTGCTTATGACTCTCTACCAAGTGTTCTGTTTGTCCTAAATGCTCCATCCTATAATGTCTGGTTGCTTCCCTGTCTGTGAGTGCCTTCTGATGTCTTCTGATGGCACTTCACTGAGGTGGGAGTGTTAGCAGGTTCTCTCTTCAGTCGGGATCTGAGGCAAAGGTTTACGTGTGATCATGCAGGAAGAAAGCTGGGAGCTGCTCTAGAATCCAAAGTTAAAATTGGTGCCCAGTTACTGGACTGTCCTTTCTCAAGCCCTTTATCCCTTTGACTTCCATACAGCCTGAATCTAAGCTGAAACCATGTTGTAACTGTGTCTATTTCTCTTCCCTAGGAGGAGCACACAGGCAGCAGTCCCTACTGCACAGAGTGGCTTTCTCTTTTGTTATGCAGCTTCCTTCATTTCAGTGATTACTGATGGCCAAGCTTAAAAGATTAAAAACCAATGTTGTATTTCTTTACTATTCCAGTTAGAGACTTTGAACCCAGTGCCATATTTTCTTTTTTTCTAATATAGCAAAAATCTGGTTTGTCCCTTTTGTGCTTTTGCCTGTGTGGGCTTTTTTTAAATCACACAGCTTTCCCTATGAAAATTATCTTCTTATGTGAAAATCAAAAAAAGTTTGGTCTTGAATTTTGAATAAGCATGTAGGATTCAGTAGCTCCTAAGCTCCAATATTGTTTTTCTCATGATCTTCTCCCGCTACTCTGAAGAGTCCTCCTTGTGTTCTTCTGAATCTGTAGCCCAACAATCCATGGTGGGCCATCCCATTGGAAGGTCCCTCTCTCTGCTAAGCATTAATAATATGCCAGAATCTTTATTCTGTGTGACTTTTTGGAGTGCCTTTTGCCCTATTTAGATTTAATTTTTTCTTCTTTAAAAAAAAATAGTTGCCTATTAATTGGGTCAGCTGGTTTCTTATTACTGTATGAACGTGTAGTAGAAACTGTGGAGGAACTGCAATTCTGTGTAACTCATTTAAATTAAGCTCTGTTCCTCCTCACAGCGACTCTTGGGAGAAGAATTAAGATGGTGAAGTGAGTGACAGAGGCAGATCAGTGTTGTTCTCCGTATCTAGGGCCTGCTAGCTTGTGTGCAGGAAAGAGATTTCTGCGGTCTGTTCCTGCATTCCTGCAGGGTCTATTAAGGCCATTGCTGAAGGAGCAGAGGAACAGCTGGACAAGAGAACAAAGCAGGCAGTGGCACCCCTTGGAGGAAGGAAGGACCGAGCCCCAGGAAACAGCTGATAGAGCTAAACTCAGCTTGTTTTTTTTCCTCTGTTCAACAGTTCTTGTGCCATGGCAAACAAAAGATAGACATTCTGATTTGCCTTACTGTTTGGTTTGTTATATCAATTGAGTTTGTTTTGCAGAGATCTGTGGGAAAAGGTAGCAAGATCTAAATGCCGTTTCTCCCCATTTGCCTGTTTCTGTGCTGCTGAGAGCTGCAGAGAGTTCTCTCTCGTTCCTGCCTGCACCTGCTGGAAGCTGGCACAGGGGCGGTGTGGAAGGGGCTGGCCCCTGACAGCAGGCAGAGGATGTGTGTGCTGCTGCGCTGCGAGCTGGTTCTGCTCCGAGCTCTGCTCTGCCAAGTGCCCTTTGACTGCACTGCCATCTGAGTGCACTTAGTGCTTCTCGGGATCGCATCTTGAATTACTAAAAGATTATAATTATGTGACCTTTGAAAAATTTATGCAGGATCGCATTTCACAAAAGAAACATTTGTATACTTTCAGATGAGTCATTTCTACTATGCCCTGTCAAATCACACTCAAAGCAATAATTCCACTCAACAGAACTTCTTTGCTAATGTAGCCAAGGGCAGCATTTGGTCATTACATTTTAGAGGATTACTGAAAAATTGTCTTTTGGGTTGTTCTCAAGATAGTGAAATAAAGGGAAAGTAGATCTGTGAACCTTTCAGAAGTGGGTCAATCAAAAGTTTTTTGACTGAAATATAATGACTATTTTTATAATTCAAGCAGCATATGCAAGTAAGGCATCCTGCTTATCAGAAAAGACAATATTAGATGGAGAGCAAGCAAAACATAGCTAGTGTTGTACTGACTACGCTTCAAAAAGTTCTGTGCCTCTACAATGGCATAAGATTTCTGTCTCTAGTAAAAAGCTGGGATAACATTCCTTGTCTTCTTTGTGATATTTTTATTTATTGTGTCCCATTATTGTTTCCAGGTCAGTGAAGGTGTAATATCATGTGTTTGTGTTTCTGTAAGATCACTTGATTAGTTAACACATACGTTCAAATGGTTCCTTGTGTTACCAGGAATTATGCAGGAAAGAAGAGATTAATGTGCTTGGTCTCAGTCAGAACCCAGTGAACATCTTAGTAGTGTAGAGTTGACAACAAAGGAATTAACTTTGAGTATGGGTTTTTTATTTTGTCTGTTTCCATTAAAAGAGTGGAATTTATCCATGTAAAATAAGATCTAGTAAGAAAAAGTGGGTTTCAGTTAATATACAGCTTCTGATTTTACTTATAAATTGTACTGAATGAAAACATCTGCAAAATCATCTAAACCTAGTCATTTTTGTATGACAGACATGAGTATCCCATACTTGGAGATTTCTGTTCTGAGGCATGGTCAGATAATTCTAACTGAATTAAATATTCAATACCAGCCTGTGGGAAATAGACGCCTTCAAAAAATAATGCATTTATCTTTTGTGGTAGCTTTTAATTTCTTTGCTTTCTGTCCTTTTTTTCATTTTTGCACTAGAATATAGTTTACAGTATACTTACTTGCTCCACAGCCTGCCAAGAGTAATTTACTTTAATTCACTTCTGCTCTGGGAATCAGTGGATACATTTTCCACCTAAAACATTATTTTTTGCTGCTCAGATTTCATTGCTGGTGAGAGTTGTACAGTAAAAACTCCCTTCACAAAACTTGTATTTTACCTACTTAGATAAACCTCTCCTGAGGTTATTGAAGCTACCTTTCCTGTTGCCGTAGGATCTCTTTTCCTGGAAAGATGATCTGATTTTTACAGCTTGTTCTCCATAATGATTAGCGTAGGGATGTTAGGTATTACCTTCCCTCTAATGCTGCCTACTCTCCAAAGATAGAATTAAATCTTCATTTGAAGGATCTGTGTTCTTCCAGGTGCTGAATAATTCCTTTTTTGTGTTCTCTAACACAGGCTTTAGCATCTTTCTTCCCAAATGATTTTGCCAAAACTGCACATATAGCAAAATAGGTGGAAAACAGTAAAATTTAAGCTCTTTTCTTCGTTTCTTCAAATTCCTGTTTTGATAAAAATAGAGATTTATGTTATTCCCCCCCTTACTGTTTTTCTTCCCCCTTAAAATTCCCTATTCACTACTTGTGAAATGTGTTTACTTCTGCTACAAAACTGTCATGTTTTAGTGGGTTTTAAGTCTCAACTCTTATGAGATTAGGTTTAGATTCCTGCTTCTTAGCCTGTCCCTTCATTGTGAAGAGAAGGAAAGCTTCAGGGTTGGGCGAGAATTGTTTTTAGATTCAAGTTTGGATGAAATTCTATAAGAAAACCAGCTCTCATGAAATTCTGAATTGAAATGGCTTGGCATATGAGAGGAATGATATGTTTCTAGACTTCCTCAGATGGAGTTGGATCAATTCAGTAACAGCTCAAGATTTCAGTGCTACTAATTTAGAATGTTCAAGTTTAGTTCTTGTTTACATTTAAGCTCATCCACAGCCTGTCACTTCAGTCTGAAGGGAGGCTGTTGTTGGTCTATTCAGTTTTCTGTTAAGTTGTGGTCGTGCTGTCTTTTTGGTGATGGCCTTGCTTTCTCTGTTCTTGAGAAACACAAGCACCATGTCAAAGCATGGTGTTCTCCCAGATGGTGTGTCCTGCTGGAGGGTGTGTTGAAAATGCCCATGGAAGAGACTGAAGTTACTTGACAACTACTTCTTTTGAAAAAACAACTGTGGAAGAGAAAACGCAAGTGGAAGGGAAGAGGCAGTCTGAAAGGAGCTGCCTTGAGACACATCTGTGACAGTAGATTTCTGACTTTTCCATGTCAGATGTATCCAGGTTCTGGATGATGATGCTAAGTTGCAGCAAAGTAATCTCTTATCAGAAAGACCATATTGTGCTGTCAGGGCACATTTTGATGATAATGTGACTCAATAGTTCTTCAAGGCATTAGTGCTCCAGCTTCATCTCAGTAAAAATAAGAATGTTTATTGCTTCCCAGAAGGAGAAAAAAAAAGAAAAGAAAAAAAAATTCCAGAAACCTATTTAGAGCTGTGTTTACTAATCCACAATGAGCTCTGTGTGCAAGCTTTTGTATCAAAATTTCTCTACTACTTTTAACCTCTCCTCTCCCCTCCAGGTTTTTCTGAGGCCAGATGGATCTGGGGGTCTGTGGTCCATGTTTGAGCATTTGTCCCCGTCCCTGAACAGAGCAGTAATCATACCTAAAAATGTAATAGTGTCAGGATATCTCTCAATATTTTTAGTTAGAGAAACCCAGTGTAAGCAGTAAAAATTGCCTGTGGCACGATGTCAGCAGCTGCAGTGCCCATGCTGTTCTCCTGTACTTCAGTGGCTTTAGTGAGGGAGGCAACTGTTTACTTTTAACCTTTCCTTTTGCCTTCAACCTGACTGACATTTTTGTTCTTCTCATCTCATTTCTGTTTTTCAACCATATGGAGGATTTTGCTCTATATCCTTAAAAGTAAAAAAAATTACGAGAAGAGAAAATAAAGTGGATTTAATTTTCTGTCTGTTAGGCTAATGGTTTAATTGATGCTAAAATGTTCTCTCTTGCACACATTGTTTACAGTAGAGACATTATATGTCATAATGTACAGTGACACAAGCTGAAGTTTATGGGGAGACCTGACTTGGAAGTACTGTGCCTAAATTTGCAAAAATCAGAGGGGTTATCCAATCCCATAAAATGAAATGTATTTGTTGAGCTGCGCTTTTTATTAATACAGTTTGTCCAAATGAGCTTAGCTTTACCTTTTTCTAACTGTTTTGCTTTGGAGTGAATCTCTGTCACTGATGTATTCTGATAGCAGTAATAATGACTGTCTTGAGTGGGATTTTGCACAAACACAGTTTTTTATTTTAAATTTTTATACTGGTAATACATCAGTCCCAGTATGTAAAAAAGATGTGAGAGGCTCAAGCAACTTTTAACATGGTTATCACTGTTAGCTGCATCTGGTAAATACATAATATAGAGCATGAGAGACAGTAGTAAATGTGGGTTCAGCTGAGGAAATGCTGTTGCAAGTGAAATCCCACGTCGCCAGTCATGTAACAGTGCAGTAGAGAGAGCTGATCCCTTCACTTCCTCCTTCCCAGGTGAATCAGCTCCCTGGGGACAGAGGCAGCAGCAGCTATTTCAGACATTGCAGCCTGTCCCCCAAGGGGAAAGTGACAGGCCTGGGCTGGGAAAAAAGCAGGCAGATGCCCCTCTCAAAGAGTGGTCATTTGTTCTCTCAGAGAAGGGGCCATTAGTTCTGTAAATAGTCTTTATTCAGGCATCTTTTTTTAGTTGGGTAGTATGAATTTGTTCCTTCACCCAAATGTGTGTAATTTATGAATTATAATTTTCATAGGTTTACTTTCTTACAGTTATTTTTAAGAGTTTTTCTTGGCCCTTGGTGGTAGAACATTTATCCAGAAACCAAGAGGGAGGTGGCTGAGAACTTCCTCATTGCAGCTCAGCTACTGGCTCGATGAGAATTTTCTCACTGGCTGCAGAGCCCTGTGTTGGACCAGTTATAACCACTGCACAGTGATTGTTTTGCCTGATTTTTGTATTTTTAAAAATCTTTTCACATTGATTGCTACTTGTGTTTACACAACAAAACTAAGAATATCTTCAACGAAAAAAAGAATAAAATGGAGGAAGAAAGCAAGCTAGCCATGAATTTAAAAATAAACCACTTCTAGGTAGAAATTGCACTGACATTTCACCTTTGAAAAGCATATTTAAGACAGTTTTCCTACGTGCCAAGATGTTTAAAGAGTGATATGGTCCATGTGCTAAAAAAGTTGTACCTCACAGGGTACCAGTTGTACCAGTTTCTAGATTAAAAAAAAGGTCAGAGTTTCTAGATACAAAATATATCCGTAGAATTACTAATATTTTGGAAGAATTCTAGACTAGTCTGTTTAATTGTATGCATTTCACTCCTGCCATTGTATAGTAAATCTGTCTGTATGTTTGCAATAGGCTGGGACAAATGGTTACATGGCTCCGGAAATCCTGAAGGAAGAGGACTACAGCTATCCCGTGGACTGGTTTGCTATGGGGTGTTCTATTTATGAGATGGTTGCTGGGCGAACACCATTCAAGGATTACAAAGAAAAGGTCAATAAGGATGAGGTTAGAAGAAGAACTCTGGAAGATGAGGTGAAATTTGAACATGCCAGCTTTACAGAGGAAGCAAAAGATATTTGCAGGCTGTTTTTGGCTAAGAAAAAAGAGGACCGTTTAGGAAGCAGGTATGCCTTCTCAATCTCAGTACAGTAGAGATTAAAGCTGCAAACAATACAGTTATTTTACTTATTGCACAAAATGGGTTAGATCTTCACTTTCTACAGAGTAATGCATTTTCCTTTTCACTTCCAGGAAGAAAGAGGTGGAAAGTTTTGAAGTTAATATGGAAATAAGGAATGTCGTTGCAATAGTGTGATCATCTATCCTCACTCCAGATGACTCATGGGAGTTGCCTTCTTGTTGCTTTCTGTGTTAGACTCTATATAGTTTTGGGAGAAAGGGTCAAAAGGGTTTTTCTTACACATTCTTTCCTAAAGATAAATGATACTCAAGTGGATACATGCATCCCTGCTAGTGCAGACTGAATGCAGAACATTAGGCTGAATCGCTTACTGGAATGATGTGGGCAAAAATCCAAATCTGCAATGTGGATTCTTTTCCCTGCAGATATCTAATTGGCAAGGCTGTGTCATTGGCTTCTTACTGAAGAGACCTTAACCCCTCTGCTTTGCTCAAGTGCTTTAATCTCTACT
>VYZR01096584.1:0-24907 GCA_013400675.1 Oxylabes madagascariensis
CCCAAAATACATGGGGCCTCTGGACCGGTCGCAATTGCATGTTTCTGCCACTCCTTCCTGGTCAGGCTCACCTCAGCTTCCACCAGAGTCAATTGCTGTGATCCCCCTGTCACCCCAGCAATGGAAACAGGTTCTGCCCCCACATGTCCCGATGGCATCAAGGTACACTGCACACCAATATCAACTAAAGCTTCATATTTCTGTGGCTCTGATGTGCCAGGCCATTGAATCCACACAGTCCAAAAGACTGAGTTTTCCCGTGCCTCTTCCTGACTAGAGGCAGGGCCCCTCTAGCACTGGTTGTTATTCCCTTCCTGGGCATACATAGTAGAGGTTCCTTCAAGGGGATCCAGCAGAGCCTCCTCACTTCTATAAGGAAGCTGGTCATGGGAGGCTGAGGCTACCTTCATTTTAGTGGCACCCCCTCGGTTACTGTTTCTCTCCTTGAGTTCACACATCCGTGCTTCCCTCTTCATTTAAATATTCATTTATCATGCAGTAAGCACACTATGTGATGAACTGTGGTGAAGATGTCTTGTTAGCATAATTAATTTTTGATCTTTCATCTAATTTTGTTTATTGCTCTAATACATGCACGTTAAAAGAAGGACAGAGTTCATACCACATAAAGAGTATTCCAATTATTTTTCAGGATCTCAAGAAAGTTTTGTAATATGATATGGTTTCAGGAGGACTCTGCCGATGTGGCTTTGTAAATGGTTTCTCTAAGCAAAAACATTATTGACATAAAGAAAAATTTTGAGTGCAACCTGATCAACACATAAAGTGCAGGAGAACTGCAAGCCAAAGGACTGGATACTAGAAGGAATGTGTTTGTGGTTTTGCATGAAGAAGAATGAGTCTTGAGTGGTATGTACGCTTCATAATGTGACAGGAAAAATCTCTTTCATTAAAATACTCCTGACTCAACTTTACATGAAAATTGGCCTACTTATTACAAGCGTTCTGTCCGAGGGGGACTGTGTGATTTGTAAGTGTCAGGTGATACTGAAGACACTTTTTGTTAGATTTTGTATGACGTAGGGGGTGATAAAACAGTTTAATAGATGCACTGTTTTTTTATTGTTGTATTCTATAATATATTATATAAATATCAAAGTCCTTCTTACCTGAAATGGATCTGAAGCACAGGAAGATCCAGTGCGCAAAATCACTAACTTAGTAAAGCATATTGGGCATACTGTAAGCATAGATAGCACAGGAATCTTTTGAGGGATAGTCAGCTGTTGAAATAGGAAGCATGAACCATGCAACTTCTTAATTTTTATTGAATTTTCAACTATTTCAGGTGAACTAAAAAATGACAATTCACACATATATGTATATTAAAACAGATCGTAGAAGAAGCTAAAATTCATTAATTCAGCTTGACAAAAAAATGCAAGAATTCTTTCCTAAATTTGATTTAATGGTGGATCATTCCTCAATTTTAGCATGCCTTTCAACCTCTACAAGCCTGCCAAATTCAAATAGCTAGGACAAAACTAATCTTTGCATTATTTGTGGCTTGCTAGTTTCCTTTAGAGTCATAGATGGATAAATTATAGTCACAATGTCCTAACAGCTGAGGTAATGCTCTCACAAAGATTTCCAGTAGATATGTATAGTATCTCACAATGCCGTAGAGATTATTTACTGTTGAATCTTAAACAATATTTTGTTACAAGAAACATCTAGTTCAAAATAGTTTGCAGCGTTATTATATAACACTGATTTTGTTTAATGGAGGACTTACAAAATGTCAAATGTCAGTTAATGTGTGGCTTTATACATGAGCATATTGGCATTTAAAAATTCCATCTAAATTAAATTATATACTTTAGAGAAATGAGTGTAACTCACATTCAACATTATAAGTCAACATCAACCTGTAAAACCAGCAGCTCTGCCAGTCAGAGATTACTCTGTTTATAAATTCAACAGAAGTTAAATCTCTGGAACTGTGAAAACATTAAAAAACCAAACCAAACCAAACCAAACCAAACCAAACCAAACCAAACCAAACCAAACCAACAAAAATGAACCAGGAACTCAAGATCGTGGTGTAAAAGTAGACTTACAGGTACCAATAGTAAGAAAAAAAAATTAAGTTTGTTTTCATTCAAATTTTTTAGAAGGGAAGATTTTGTTATTTCTGAGTGATTTATACAACTCTGGTTACTATTTGACAAGTAAGCCTTATTCCAGATTTACCTACCTTTGTGGTATGTGGTTAGTTTCAGTGACGGGCATTAAAAAGGGATCTCTGTTGTTAGTGGTGCTTGCAATCATTTTCACCATGCTCCACATACCTTCAACTTTCTTCATTTATCTTTATCTATAGCATGGTTCCTTTCCTACCTATAGCAACCTTCATCCGTCTACTTTGAAAAGATTCATTTAAGTGGTTTACTGCATCTGGTGGGAATTCTAGTTTCAGATTTTTAGAAGCAATTGCAAATCTTTGTTGGGACAATGTGACTATAATAAAGAATAATTAAATAATTTTTCTTCCCATTCAGAGAAGGATTTGCACAAAAGCATTGACATTGATAGTGAAAAAAAATAATTAAGGAATAGATGTTATTTATTGTGACTTTTTTTTTTTTTTGCATGTGTATCTCATATTATCTTTTGAATTTGGCAGACTTGCACAATATATTTTCTAAAATAAAATAGTATGCACATTTATAGGAACTTCAAGATGTTTACTGATAGTTCATTCTCTGATGCCTTTCAGAAGCTGAATGGGCTCCATTCCTTTGTTCTGCGAAAATTCAATACAGAAATTGTCTTATACTTGGAACACCTACAGCATAAAATCCAAATAGAAGAATATGCTATTTAAAATAATCATACTTTTAGTAAGTGGAACTAGATCTGCTTGCGTTGGTTAAAACACAAGAAAAACAGAGTGTAATTTTCTCTTGACCTTTACCAATCCTTTATATTGTCAACTGCCATACTTCTTGGGGGCTAAGAAGTGAGGATTGAAATAAGCTTTTCACATCTTCTTTACTCAAGTGCATTACACTGGAACCGTCTTACATTGATGTGACATTTCAGGTTAATCCTAACAATAACATTTTATCGATTGTCAACAGCAATCCTTCTTACGGTTTTTTTTTACCAGTTTTCCCCCAATAATTCTTTTTTTTTCCTAGTCATAGCAAATAAAAATAACTCTTGCACATGGAGCACTTAATTTTCTCCAGAAGAATATCTCTGTGGTGTTGTTTAGGACTGTGATATTTAGGTCATATTTCAGGGTATGGGAGAGCATCTGCCTTGGAGTGCAAATGCACATCTGTAGAATTGTTCAATAAGAAGCTGAAAATGCATTTATTGTAACTGGAGTAATGATCTTGTTTAAATTCATAAATGCTCCCTGGTAGGTTCACTGATATGGTTGAGGTAGATCAGGTCTAAATGTTTCTGTCTAAATGGCTATTAATGAAAATGAAAAGACAACATTTTTGTGAATGAAAATTATTCATTAACAATGGAAAATATTAGGATTTCTGGATATGGAAAAAGTTAAAATTCGGCGAAAAAAAGGTTTTAGTTTTCAGATGAAAAATCATGAAAATACAGATTTCAAATGCACTTGCAGCACTTCTGGGATATACTATGTACCTATTATCTCTCTGGTCCAGGTTCACCATCACACCTAGTGATGCATTTGACCAGAAACTTTAAATTGGCAAGGAACAAAATATACACTACAGGTGATAATAGCAAATCAAGAATCATGACCTTAGGAAAGAGAAAGGATCATGCAGCCACCAGCAGGTTATTTCAGCATTACCAAATTAAATTATACTTATGTTACTTAAATATTATAGAATTGTACACTCATTTATCAAAAGCCCTGTGCTTTCTATGGGAGATGGTTATTTTCAAGAGTAGCAGTTTTTTTAATATGCAAAACCAACTTTTAATTGAAAAATTGAAATTGCACATATCCTGGTGTAATTACGGCTGGATTCATTAGAAATTATTTGTTCTGGCATTCAGGCAATAGAAATTCAGAGGATTTGAGATGGATTTTCATAATAATTCTAAGTAATCACAGATTATACACCTTCCATTGATAGTTTAGTAAAGGTTTTATAGCTGTTTAATTGAATACCTTAGACTTTTAAGTATGAAAGCTTTGTATATAAACCTTTCCTTTGTAATGTTTTAATTACTTTGATATAAAAACATATGACAATTTGAAAGGATAAGTAAAAGATCATAAGTAGCAATTGAAAGTTTCAGTGTTTGGAAGAAATAGAGCTAAGTGGTTATGCAATTATTTGCACATGTTACTGATCGATGGGGTTGGGAAAAAGGAAAAGCAATATGCTTAAATAATTTTGTGTTTATATGGACTACACACTCTGTCTTGTCTTTGTAATCTTGTTTCCACACCTAGATTCTTCACAGAAGCATAGAACTTCCTTAGTTGGAAGGGACCCACAAGGATCATCAAATCTTCAATGTCTCTAGATTTTTATTTCAAGTGTAGATGCAAAAACTATAAATATGAAAAACTATTAAAATATACATTCCAATCTACATGGTCTTGTTAGCATAAAAACAGGGAAATATATTTTTCTGTGAAGTTGGAACAATAATTTTTGACATTTTTTGTCCGTCATCAACAATGTGCATTTTATTTTGTTAATTGCCATTACCTTCTTTAAAAAAGCATCATCTGGGCCTCTGGCAGACTGTTCCTTAGATTTTGGGCAAGAACTTAATATTGTATCTGAAGTCAGGTTTTCCTCATGAATATAAGGTATTTGTTAAGAGAAAGTTTACAACTGCCACATTTACTGTCCAGGCTATTGCCTCTGCCTGTAACAGCCCTCTGCGGTCTGACAGTAATGGTGCTGCACAGCCACTGACACAGCAGGCTAATTTTGGCAACAAAATGTAGTAAAGTGTTGGCAAAAGCCAAAGCAGACAGAAAGTGTCTTAAGTATGCTTAAACAATACTCCATGGATTCATTATGTTATAAATGAAACACTAATAAAATTATAAAGGTTTGATTGAACAATTGATATATCAGAAATTTAAATGAGCCACAAAATAAATCAGCTCCGAGCCCGGGATTGGAACCAGGTGAACCATGGACTTAGTACCAACTGCACAAAGTCCTCCCTAGGTTCACAAATGCAGTGGTTTCAGAGTCCATTTTTATACACTTCTTCGGCAGGGTGACGTGAGATTCTTCATCTCCTTGCTCGGTATCGCTTCATCTCGTATTCACGTTCTTCTATTATTTTGTAAACCGGTTTCCAGGAAATCTATTACATGGTAAACTAGATTCCCGGAAAACATGGATGCTTGTAATCATGAATTGCAGGTGTGTTTCATTAGCATGTGTGCTGGGTTTATTTCCTCGGAATCGTGGCTAAAAGATGTACTTTGGTTATCAATGTGGTTGATGTCCGCTTCTCGGAATCAGGACAAAGGATACACCTATTCGTTTGGGCTAGGTGTCTCCTGGACTGGTTGCTGAGTAGTTATTCTGGATGGCTTTTCATTCAGTTGCTAAAATGCCTCTCCTCCCGTTCAGCTTGGAGGGTGTTCCCTTTTCTATTCAGTTGCAAAACATGTCTTTTTCGGTTACGGGAAGGGTTGGCGTAGCCTGATTTCTAAGCTCCAAGGTTTTTTCCATTTTAAATTTTAACACAGGCTCAACTCGTTAAAATTAACGATATATTACAGAATAAAATAAAAAACACAAATTACTTCAGGTCATCTATAACAATTAGTTGGATGGAAATAGCTGTTCCCGTTTCGGTTTCTTTACTAGAATCTCCCTCTTTATATAACAAAGCAAACAAACAACAGCAGCAGCAGCAACAACTAACAGAAAAAAACTCCAGACACCCAACCACAGCCTTTTCCCGGCCATCAAGTGCTTTCCCCTTTAGTTTAGTTACAGTCAGAGCGGGTAGAGGTGCTGTTGGCTCCCGGCCAGGCAAGGCAGGTGTGATGATTCCCCCATGGCTGCAGGGGGCACTGTGGCTTGAGCTCAGCTGCCTCCCTTCATGTGGTAATGGCAGGTTAGCTGGCGGGAGAGAGAGAAAAGGGGCTTCCTTTACAAACTCACAGGGGGCAGCCAGTCCCGGTGCCCCTCTGGACAGTGAAATGGACTGTAGCAGGAATCCAGGAGCAGCAGGCTGGAACAGGTGAGTACACCTGGCGTGACAAACAAAGTGTAGCAAAAACTTTGGAGTTGTGCCAGGAAACACTGGATGTCCAGGCTGTCAGGTTAAAATGTAGCAAAAAAGCCTGAAGCAGCGGCAGAAAACAGTAGAGCTGGGCAGCGGCAGCTGGGAGACCCTCCCTCCAGAGGAGGTCACGTTTTCCCCTGGGGCACATGAACAGATGGTGAGGGTCCTTTCCAGTGAGATTGGGTTTTGAAAAGGTCCCAGTTCAATGCCCATTCTGATGAGCAAAGGCTCACCCATGCAGGAGAAGCTGTAAAGGACAGAGCAGCAGCAAATTCTCCCTGCAGCAGCAGCAGCAGCAGCCCTGCGTCAAGACTACCACCATTTCACTTCTGACCCCCAGAATGAGAGACAGCAAGAGGCAAGCCCAGCCCCTCACCCCCCAGCCAAAATGTCAGTTTCTGCAGTTCCCAAGAAAAAGCGCCTCTAGCTCAGAGAGGGTAGCAAACTTCACCCTTCTCCCTCCTCCCAGCCACGTTTTGTCTCTTAACTGTCATCATTATCATCTCTTAAGCAAGAAATGTGAGAAGATTCCCTGAGAAAAAAAAAAAAAAAAAAAAGGAAAAATCCCAACCCCCAACACCCCGATATGATCTATGTATGGTCAGTGCTATATTGACCATCATCTCTCCTTATTGTTGTTATGACTAAGCTCATGAGCCACCATGATCACTATCTCACAGGTATTTTTAGTTAAAAGAGGTCAGTTTTGACGCCACAGTTGCATTGATCTTGTGTTCTTTTCAGTAAAAGCTCAGTTCTTTTTCATTGAAATTGCATTTTGGGAAGGATTCTGGGTACTTAGTCATAGACGCTGGCATATGTGAGCATGCTCCTATCTACCCTGTGCTTTAAAATGCATGAAGGATCAGAGAAATATGGGAATAAAATCATGTTACATAACAAAAAGAATGGTAAGAAAAGAAAACATAAAAAGCAGTAGAAAACTTGGCATTTATGTTCAGATGCAGATCTAGAATGAGCTCTGTATGGGCCCTGAGGGAATTCCTAGGCCTGTCTGACCTTGTTCAGTCCTTTGGGGCTCCCAACACCCTGCTGCTGGATTAGGATGGTGTCCCAGCTCCTGTGGGATCGTCAGCCCCTGCCCCAGCTGATCATGAGTGCTTCTTGCAGTCAAACGTAACCTTAGGCTTTCTAATAGCATTGGTTATGGCTCTAGCAACTCTTAAATTTCATTTGGAGAATATACTAGCTTATAAAAATACTTAGGGCTGTGGATTACCTGCTAACTCTACCACTAGCTTGCTATTTGCATTCTTTCTGGGCACATGACAGCTATGTTATTGAGTCTCTCCAGCCAAGAATCATTGTCCTTAAAATACTGCAAACCAGCAAATTATTTATCAGGAATATTTGTTTCAGTTTTCTTACTATTCTATTGCCTTACAAATGATGTTATAGAAAAAGCAAACATTTCAAATTGTAATTAACAGCATTTTAAAGCTAATAGATTCAAAGATGAGCTATTACAGCGTTGGTAGTCTTGAGACCTTTACGTTCTGTGAAACTGCCCTGATTATTTTTCCATTAGTACCTTGTACCTTGGGAAGGTACAAGTCTGTTTGTCCTTCAGATGTTCCTGAGACATTAATTTTGAAGAATTAAGGATTCTAGGATTCGTATAGTTAGACTAGATAAAATAGTTTAAGTTGTAGTTAGATTAGCTGAAGTCAGCCAAAAGCATTGTTCAGCAGTTAATAAAGAACCGGATNTAATTCATTCAGAGCTTTCTGTTCCTTTTGAGACATAGTGCAAGTAGCCTGAGCTTCAAAATGAAAGGACTATGGTCACATGTGCTTTATGATGTGCTTTGTGATGATTTCCACCACAAAGTTTCAAGGGTTTCTATCAGTGAGAGATTGAGTCGCTCCCTATTGATACTCCAGGATGATAAAGAAGTAATTGCTATTCCTGCTTCTCCTTTTTAATCTCTGTTTCCATATATTATGAACAATAATCACAAGATACATGTGGGATTTATAGCAGGAGCCCATAGGCTGCTGCCATAGTGATCATTGTGACAAAGATGAAGGAATATGTATCCACTCTGAGGTGTGTGAACTGGCTCAATGCTGCAATGAAGTTCCAGCATCAGTTTAAGCTGGAAGCAAGGACATAAAGACTGTCCCTGCTACCTTATGGGAGTAGCTCTGAGCTGTAGTCTTGTATCTCCCTTCCTTTCTCTCAACCATATGGATTAAAGTGAGTTTAATCAAGGATTTTATGATAATGCTGTTTTCCATTGACTTCTCAGGCTTCTTAATCTTATAGTCTGTGTGTTCTCTTCCTGCCTTGTGAGCCTGACTTCCTATTCCTATTCTTTTTTGGGAATGGGAACCCCAGGTTTCAATCAGTCCTGCATTATTGGTATGGGTTTCTGTTTCATACTATTATTCTTTTCCTGCCTTTGCATAGACAATGACCTGGGTAACCTGGATTCTCATTGATTTTTTTATTATGGCAGAAGTTGTCTTTCTGTTGGTCACCATAAGTTTTGGAGGTTTTGGTCCTTTCAGAGTAAGAGGCTCCATTCCAAAACAATGGCAAACTTGCCAGGAGCTCGTGTAGGGATTCAAGTATCTCTCAGTACTGGCTTTTGCTCCTCTCACCTCTTAGTTCATCTGGGGCTTAGAAAAACTATGGTATCTAGGACTTTAACTGTTTGAGCTGTGTGAAAATTATGTGTTGCTATTATTGGCATTGTGTATCCAGACAGAAAAATTATTTGCTCCTGTTTTTAAGAAGGACAAAATTCTGCCCAAATGCGATCTAAAGATGCATTTTATTTAAAATGAACTAACTAAAACCATGGCAATGACCCTGATTAACATGATGTAAACTTCAAAGCCCTCCTCTATTATCACTTATCCTTATGTAATAATAATGTTTGTTTTCACTGCACCTTCACACTGTGCTGCACAACAGAATTAATTTCCTGGTGACAAAGGAAATCTTGGCCCTCAGCCTCCTTAAAGCCATCATGTCTCTGAATACAGCCAGAGAGGCTGAGCTGCAGTGAATGGGCTACTTATCCTGAGAACTTGCACAGAATAGTGTTGACCTCCAGTTGCCTAAGCACTAGATTTACTAAATAAATAAACTGGAAAAAAGCATTTTTATTTCAGGGTCATATCAGTGTGCAATTCCAGGTGAAAAATAACACTGTTTAGGATTTTTTTTCCTTCAGAAATAAATCCAAAGTTGTGATGTAGCTACATGGAGATCTCACACATAGCATTCATTCAGTAATTGCACTAAAAATAATGCCTCATCACCATTTATCAATTTATCTGCTTTCTCTCTGTTATTCAATGCTATTTTTTTTCCTACAAAAAAGGCAAAGCAAAAATGTATTATGCATTTAAAAAACCCTGTATCAGTAGATATGTCAGTAGAATGCATCATGAAAGCCCAATCAGCAATCACAGTTCTAGAATGAAGTGGAGGGGAGGTGGGGTTCAAACTTTACCTTGTGGTAAAATGAAGCAAACTGCTCTAGCTTGCAATGGAAATCTCATATATTCATAATTACAGGCACAGATGTGTGATCCTTTCTTCCACCTCAGGCAGACAATGTCAGTGAATTAAGGGGTTTGAATGTGAAACTGACTGACTAACCTACTTTGTGCTTTAATGACCCTAATAAGTGCTAGAAAGCTTTTTGAACTAAATTACTAAACAAGTTATTAGCCAGACTTACAAGACTTGTAATATACACCCACCACCTCTCCATGCATTGTTAATGGTTCCTTGATACATGCAATCTCCAGCATAATACTTCAAAGGAAAAAAATCCCTGTCAACTCTGACTGTAAATTCACATTACATTAAAAGCAGAATAAAGGATTAGAAAAAACTTAGAAGCTGAACAAACCCTTCCAGTCTTTAGATTTAAAAAGAAATTTGTCTTTTTCATATTTGCTTGCTTCAAAGATGAAAGCTTTAATTTTAGGATTAAGAAAGCCCTACATTAAAAAAAAAGACAATATAATGGAGAGCTGGAACTGACTCTTTTGTATGGAAAAGTAAAGCAGGTAGCCAAATAATTCAAGTAAAAGAAATAAGATGCGTGATTCTGAATTTCACATGTGATAGACAATAGGCTTGTACACCTTGCATAGAATTCAGCAGAGCAACCAGGAGCTAGACATGATAAAGGGGAGTGCTTGTGTAGTACCGTTACAAACATAGCCCTTCTAGTTTAAAAGCTTTTACAACAAGAGTGCCATCTTTTTACAGGGCTGATCAATATCAAAAGAACATATACTACTTTTTCCTGTAAAAAAGCAGATTAGCTTCCTGTCTCCTGGCTTCCCTGTGTTTGTGGAAGTGTCTGAGAAATTACACAAGGTCCATTATTTAGAAATACACTGGGAAGTTGGTAGCAAAACTGAAGCAATAATGAATAATGCCATAATATCTGAAATTAGGAAGCAGAAATTAGGGTGTGTGGTCAAGACACTACCTGGCTCCGATGAATACACAGCCAGGGGATGCTTTGTGTAGATGTGTAAAGCAAAATGTAAAGACAGGAACTTTTCCTTGCTTCCTTTATTCCAATGCAAAATCAGGATGTCTTGTTGTCTTTGGCCTTTTTATCTCCTTCTTCCACAATTATGACCATCAACCCAAGATTTTGGGTATTCTTTTTTCCTCGTGTAACTGTTTTAAGGAGCTAATATATCTTCATGTCATGAATCAGAAAACCAT
Source organism: Oxylabes madagascariensis (assembly GCA_013400675.1). Classification (NCBI taxonomy): domain Eukaryota; kingdom Metazoa; phylum Chordata; class Aves; order Passeriformes; family Timaliidae; genus Oxylabes; species Oxylabes madagascariensis. Next base: position 10,963 of record VYZR01096584.1, read on the forward strand.
GGAATCATTTAGGTTGGAAAAGACTTTCAAGGTCATTGAGTTCAACCTTTGACCAAATGTCAACTTGTCAAGTAAAGCATAGCACTAAGTGTCATGTCCAGTTATTTTTTGAGCCCTTCCAGGAACAGTGACTCCACCACTTCTGAGCAGTCTATTCTGATGCTTGGCAGCCATTTCAGTTAAGAAATTTTTCCTGATGAAGTGAAAGACAAACCCCTCTAAAATTTGCTCTTTGAGAATTCACCTTCAGTTAAGGCTTGCTGTGGTCTTCAGTCCAGAGTTTCAGGGCCTCTTTGTGTATCCTATGCAAAATAAATAATACTGCAGTTTGAAGGAGCCAAGGGTAAGACTAAGTGATGAACAGCAACAAAATCTCTGTCCAGGGCTTTCTGAAAGAGGCAAAGCTTTAGCTGTATATCACACTTAACCCATAAGAAAATATGAAGTGCTAGCATAAGCAAAAATTCCCAGAGCAAAAAATGCATACTCTAATTTCAGTACAACCTCTTTTTATGGAAACTTCTATTCTGCATACAGCCATGTTATAAATCATAGTAAGTATGATTCAAATTTTTCCTTCATGGTCAGCAATGAGCTAAATAGCAGAAATTTATTTCTTTATTAGAAAAGTATTATAACCTTTGAACATGCAACATGGTGTTTGAAGCAAAAGTTACAATGAATAATCACTGGGAACCTGATTTTTCTTCTTAACACACACTAGATTTAACCCTAAACCAGTTGCTACTTCTTAATTGTCTGAAGGTGATGAAAGACTGAAGCACAGCACAAGTCAGTAGAGCTAATGTAGGGTGTGATTGAATGAATGAGGAACTTGATACACAGTGTGGTCCTGGGCTGGTATTTTTATGGTTCTTATACTAATATCCAAATTTTTTCAAGTTGTTTTGTTTTGATATTACTCAGGTAGGCACCAACTCCACACAAAATGGCCTAAGAGTTCCTATTGGATGGAAAATTGCAGAGAGCCCTTGAGGTGATGAAGGCCAACAGCATCCTACTTGTATTAGCAGGAATGTAGGCTGCAGATCAAGGAAAGTGACTGTTCCCTTTAATCCATAACTGTGGAGCTTCCTCTGAAGGAATATGTTCCATCTCAGGCTCCATGGCCTGAAAGAGGTGGTGACAATCTAGGGGAAGGTTGCTCAATCAGCAGGAGGGCTGAAGTGTACTTTCTGTAAGGAGACACCAAGGGAACTGGCTTTGCTTAGCCCCAAAGGAAGTCAAAAATGTTGTTAGTGTTATTGTCAACTGCTTAATGGGAATGAAAGGGAGACAGAAGGCTTCCTAGAAGTGAACAGTAAAAAGGCAAAAGGCAATGGTCACAGATTTCAACTGAGAAAATACTGCTGGAAAACAAGGAAAGAAAATCTTTGCAATAAAAGTATCTAAGCCTTGGCACTGGCTATGCAGAGCAGATGAATAATCACTGTCCTTGGCAATACTCAGGACTTGTCTGGACCAGGATCTGAGACTCATGCACAACCTCTGAAGCTTGTCCTGCTTTGAGCAGGAAGTTAAAATGAGTAACTTACAGAGTAAGCGTCCCAAATGAAGCTTGTTAGGATTCTTTGATCCTACACTCAACACTAGTTGCTGACTGTAAAAAATATACTGTCTGGCTTAATATAAAGCAAACATTTAGGCATCCTGGCTGGGGTGTGACTGTTTGGTAGCAAATTGGGTCCTGCCTGCAGAACTTGCTGTTTGATAGTATTTCTGGATAATTTCTGGTGCTGGGCAGAGAACATATTCTAGATTTTAGTTTGCTGATTTCTGTAGGAATCATTGTCTCCTATGTATTAATGGGACAATCAGTTTGCGAGAAGTCCTTGGAACAGTCTTGAACTTGTCTGTAGTACCCTTCTATGTGTTTTATAAAATCCAGCTCTACAGGTTGGCCTCGATGCTGTGATATAGTGTCCTCTCCCATCTCTGTTATTGCCACAACATCTATACATTTGGCACTGCTGATGTTTAAGGATGATTCCTTCCTGCTGATAGACAAATACCAGTTTTCTAAATTAAAATTGTTGGAGGGATAATCCATTTCAGAACAGACTAAGCAATTTTGAGATTATTTGAATTATTTCTAGACTCCATTAAGACTAAGCACAGGAATTCTTTCCCTCAGAGAGATACCAGAAAATGAATCTTAAGCTCTCTTTTCCCACTTCTTAGCACAGTGTTCATGTGACAGTAGGTAAAAGAACGAGGTCATGAAAGTTGACATTTTTGAAAGTTTGTGTGGATTTGTAAAAAAGAATGGAAATTTACAAAAACAGGTTTGTATTCTCAGTATGTGGTCTTAAGGAGGTAGTTTTCTCTCTCCATCTCTCTTATAAGAGAAGTATTTATATGTGCTTTTATTTTGTAATATTCTTTATCTGTGGATTAAAAAGAGTTCTGCATTAGTTTAATCTTATAAAAATGACAGTAAAAATGACATTGAAGATACATGATTTTATGCATTCAGTAATTATTCAACGCTGCATCTGGAATTTAACAGCAGCTATATGCGGACAGATGTGGTTTGGTGTCATTTTGCATGACAGGGGAGGGGAAAGTGCATGCAACCAAAATCAACCCCTGTAAACAGCAACAGCAGCAACAAAAGAATAAACTATGGAAAGATAATTGAACAGTTCCAAGCACTTTATGATGAGAATCTTAAAAGCTAGAAAACAAACATTTATCTCAAATGTTCTCCCTCCTGCTGGTGTTAAATCACTTTGGTGTGGAGCTGTCGGGTTTAATTTGCACCACAGGGAAGGCCTGTTACTTCATGCATACTGCTGTAAAAATGTGTTAGTATTTAAATAATAGCACAAAGGATCATTATATTTCCTACTCTAACAAGATCAGTTTTGATAAAATAAAGTTTTAGCCCATCTTTTCTATCCTTATCTTGCAGCATCATTTTGCACTTAGCGGTGACATCACAGCAATGTGATCTGTGGTAGTTTTGTAAGCTCCAGGATCCCGAGCCACTCCTGTGCTGTGGGTTCTTGTAGCAACCTCAGTCAGCAATCTTGTTAGCATTTGGGAGCTAAATTACAATTAAACTATAAGGAATGAAGTCAAGCATACATCTGGGTAATGCTGGCCAGTATCCTACCAAAAATTTCTTTAGCCCTGTAAGTTGATAGAAACCAGTTAATTTATCAAAGAAGAGAAATGGTGAAGTTAATTAGAGCCTGGTATCATAAGCCTGCATAGTGAAATTCAAAAGATCAATGAAGCCAACTATTTTGATTGTCAGACATGTAATTTTGAAAGCTGATCCCTTGGTGTTTTGGTTTGAAAGACAGGTGTCTGCTAGGGAAGGCAGGAGCCTCCCTTGAAATGAAAAAAAAAATGTAAACCCCTTCCCTCTGAATTATTATAATTTTGAAATTAAGGCGCTCTCAGGCAAAGATATGAGAATAGGAATAACAGTTCTTTACTAGTATGTGTAACAATGCAAACAAACGACTGTATTAACAACAAACAGAACCACAAAGCCAGTGACAGCCTTCTCGGCCGCAGGCACTTTCCCCTTTGGTGTAGTTACGGTCACAGCCGGCAGGGGCGCTGGTGGCTCCTGGTGGGCAGGGCAGGTGTGATGATTCCCCCGCGGCTGCAGGGGGCGCTGTGGCGCAATCTCGGGGAGCACGTGGCAAAGGTGGCTCAGCCAAGATGGGAAGGAATGGAAGAGAGGCTTTGCTTCACAACCCCCTGGGGCAGCTGATCCCGGTGCCCCAGCAGGACTCTGAGGAGCACCAAGCTGGAACGGCAGGAATGAGCAAAAATCCTGGGCTGGTGGATGAGATGTATCAGAAAACTCTGGAGCTGTGGCTGGGACTGCGGCACATCTTGGCAGGTCGGGGGATGCGGAGCTACTGTGTAGTGAAAACTCGGAGCAGTGCAGAAGGAGCAGAGACAGCAGCAGACCAGCTCCCAGCAGGGCAGAGAGGGGCGAGCCAAAGATCCCGGGCATCCGAGCAGATGGGGACAGGTCCCTCTTGTAATGAGGTGGGTATTAACAAGGTCCCAGTTCAATGGCTGCTCATACAAGCAAAAGCTCACCTCAAGCAGAACAGAACAGCTTGGAGCCGGGCTGCAGTGGCAGCAATGAACTCCCTTCCCAAGCAGTAGCCCCAGCTGTCCTACTCCACAACTGAGAGCTGAGAGTGCCAGCAGCTGCCCCAGCCCTGTCCCTCACCTGCCCCACTTTTGCAATATCTCTGTCCCTCAGAGAGAAACTCCCCAGCTGAAAGAAATGCAACCACATGCCCTCCTTCCCCATGAGCTTGGCCACTTCTTTGTTTTCTTAAGTACCCACAAGTACCCCGTAGCCAGTGTTTCTTAGCAACTTATGGAAAAAATCTGTAGGTAAGAAGGAACAAAAGAAAAGAAACCTAATCCCCAACGCCTGGGGATATCAAGTTCTCTTTAAAGATAACTAAGGGATCTATCATTAAAAAAAACCACCTCATTTCATTTTACTGGACACATTTAATATTTGAGTTGAGATGCAGATTAAAGTCCAAGTTAAAAGTGAAATCTAACTCAAAAAAGCACTTTAAACCCCAGCATTTAATTGCAAATTTGGAGAAGAAACCTGAAGACATAACCAGTGTTATAAATAATTTGTGTTTTACTTTTATTTGTTTAATATGTTGTTGAATTAAATAAACCTGTGTAACTGAGTTTGAAACCAAAAACCTTAGAAGCAGGGTGAGGGCCGAGCCACCCCTCTTTCCTCTCTTCCTGTAATCAGGGACTCATGCCTTTGCAACTAAAAAGAAACATCACATATGCTAATCCAGAGGAGGAGGTGTTTTGTTCGAGCTTTCTACAGGACTGCTCCCAGCAAACAGATGCAAATCAACCATGAACAAGCAGCCTGGAGGAGCGAATAGCTGATAACAGGTTCCTGGACACTTGAATCTCCAAGGGTTCTCAGCCGAAACCAACCCAGGACAGACATGTAAATGAAGTGTTCATCAGCCAGGGAGAGGTCTTCTGAGAAATCGTGGACACCAGACAAAGGAATTCCTGGACACCTGCACCCCAAGATATGATCAGCAAAAGCAGCCCAACACACATGCAAATAAAACACCTGCCTGCCTGAAGGACTTTTTTAAAATCACGGACTTCCTGAGACACTATTTGCCACATAATGGCAAATATGAATTTCCAAAGAAGGGACATTGAATCTGAAAAGACTGTTGCCGCAACCGCCCCTGAAAAAGTGTATAAAAAGAAATCCAAAACCCTCTGCAGTGGTGAACTTGCGAGGCTCTGTGCCTAGTGCATCAGACCTGTAATTCACCCCGCGCTGACCCCCGGGCTCAGTGCTGCTAAATTATTGGTGGCTCATTTAAATTTCTGTTATATAAATTGATAAATAAAACCTTGATATTTTAATTGGCGTTTTATTTATAACAACCAGCAATTAACTAAGCCTTTTTTTTCCTGGTTGAACAAAACCGTGACTTCTAACTAACAAACAGGAGAAAAGAATAAATGTGTCACATCCAAATCTCAGTTCCGGCAGTTTTATTTGAGTAAAAGCTTTATGTGATTTAAATAATCTAATATGGTCTGTTTTACTACGTAGACTCTTGTTTTGTACAGACCTAAATCTCTATGGTAAATAAGAATGTTGAAATGGAAAAAACTATTTATCTAACCATGTTTGAAAACTAGCTTTCACTGTCCTATATTATTTTGATAACAGCTTGAATTTGTCTTTGTTTCAGTCTGTATTTGAGATCATGTTCTAACAAGCTTTGCCAGTGTTTTTTTCCTACTTACAGGAAAACTATAGCAGAAGCTATTGCTAAGGCCAGAGTGGTTCAGAACAACACTGATTTCTTGGAATGAAATATGTATATGTTTGTGTTGAACTTTTAAATCCTTCTCTACTCACATAACAGTAGTGAAGAGATGTCCTAAGGGGCCTAGAGGGTCTGAGATCACAGAATCCTAGAGTGGCCTGAGTTGGAAGGGATCTTGAAGACCATCCAGTTCCAACCTCTCTGCTGTGGGCAGGAACACCTTCCACTAGACCAGGTTGCTACAAGCCCCATCCAACCTGTTCTTGAACACTTCCAGGGCTGGGGCATTTCTGAATTCTCTGGGCAACCTGTTCCAGTGCCTCACCACCCTCACAGGGAAGAATTTCTTCCTAATATCTAATTGAACCCTACTATTAGTCAGTTTGAAGCCATTCCCCATTTTCCTGTCACTACATGCTCCTGTAAATGGTCTTTCTCCATCTCTCTTGTAGGCTCCCTTCAGGTACTGGAAGACAACAATTAGGTCACCTCAAAGCCCTTTCTTTTTCAGGCTGAACAATCCCAATTCCCTCAGACTTTCTTCATAGGAGAGGAACTCCAATGTTCATGATCACTAACTGAAAGTTTGTTCACAAGATGGTGTTCACTAACAGAAAATAAATTATTCTTGAGATTTTCAGGCAGTTTGTAGGCCAAAAGAGATGCATCATTTGTCAGAAATAATTTTAAGTTCCTTTGTTACAAGTGTTGAGTTCATTTTGTTGTTGACGATTTCATGTAATGTAAGCTTTTCACAAGAATGCTTAAAAGAGAGTTGTGTATTTATTTACAGTGATGTATTTCCCCTGCTGTCAGTGAACTCTTAATATCATCAGGGGGTAGGACAGATGTGTCTTCTGGTGTAAACAAAATTTGTTAGACCTTGTAAACCAAATGTGAACTGATATTCATGGCTTTGTTTGAGCTTACACAGTCTGTCTGCTCTGTTCTAACCAATGTATTCACCTAGAAGTTCAGGATTCCAGCAGTTTGAAACAGTCAAGGGAATTAGAGAATGACTAATGACCTGTGTGAACTTTACCTGTGTACTGTGTGTTGTTTTGGTTAGTTACACTTAAAAATAATAGTGATCAAATAATAATATTTACAAAGAAATATTTACAAGGAAAACGGAGTGCTTGTGTTGTTAGAGATTAGCTTGCAGTGTAATGTAAGCCAAAATGGAACTTTGGTTCTTGTCTGTGCAAACAGCAAAAAGCAAAAAATTTTGAGCTGAAAAACAGTAATGGAGAGAAAGCAAGAAGGGCTTAAACAGTGGTTTATTTACTTTCCAACGGAGGTTTATTTCTGTCTGTTAATGCTGTGAGATGTGAAAATTTCTTTGGCCACAGGTAATGGATGTAGAAATCTGTAAGCACTTCTAAGATGCATGTTTTAAAGAAAGCTATAAGATATCTCATAGAAAACAAACAAAACCCAGTAGAAATAGTAGAAGGTGCTTTATATGTCATCTTAACAGACAGCTTTCTCTTAAACAGTATTTGCAACCATCTATGTTTCCTAAAGGTTTATGAGAGAATGCCTCAGGAACATAGATATTCATGCTGTAAGAACCATCTCTGATTTGACCATTCAGCAGATGAGTCTGCCTTTTTATATAAAAAAATATAGTTAGCAGCACTTAATCACTAATTCTAACCTGACTCATTTGCAGACGTAGGTGAGAAGCCTGAGAAGGGCTAAGTTTCCCAACATTCTAAGGACTCAAAAGGTCATGAAGGAAAGTTAAGTCTAAGAAATGGTAGAGATTGTCAGTCAATCTGAAGCATCTAACTAAGGCAATGTCGATTGATGGCTTCTTTATGGAGGTGTGACTTATGCATTTTCTGTGCATAAATATTACCTATGTGTGCAATACTTTGATTACATTCAGCAGTAGAAATACAGAAGTTCATCAAACTCCTTACCTGTGTACTGGTCTATGAAATCAGTGTGACTTCTTTGTGGTAGAAGATGTAGTTTGAAGTATGAAAAAGAAAACCAATGTTTGTTTTATACTTGGGGTTAAATATGGTTTATAACCCCAGGGATGAGAACAATAGTAACTCTAAGGAATGTAATCATGACCTTGTGGAAATGATCAAGGGCTGGGGGATGTAGAGGTCTCTCTTCACAGCTGTTGCCTAGGCAGTGGGTAGTGCCCTTATCTTCTACTGCTGAGCTAAAAGGTGGCTTTACTGTGGATTTGGACCAATTACAAGCTGGTGGAACTTGTCTGTGTAACAAATACCAGTAGCAATTCAGTGAGATTGCACAGGCTTCTGGTTACATTTGCACAGGCTTTCTCTCTAGAACTGGAGTTGCTGACATGAGCCTTAATTTCTTTACTGCTGCCATTAATTTTGCTCGTGACTTACAGAGCCTGTACTGTCACTTGAATGTTGTATAATGAAATTTCAACAGAAATTTAACTGAGAATAGAGATAAGTGAAGTATCTTGATATTAAAAGTGACTCTATTAAAAGTGTTTGGGAGTGTTAGAGCAGAGTTTTGCTGGTCTCTTGAACCAATAGGTTTCGGAATCACAGAGAAGAACCAAAATCTTTGTGTTCAAATTTTAAATCAAAGGCACATCACAGAGATCACACATATTGACTAAGAAGAGTAATTACAAAGAGTGGTACCAACTTCTTCTGAGATAGAATCATGAGTTTATTTAGGTTGGAAAGAACCTTTGAGATCATTGAGACCAACTTTTGACCTAACACTGCCAAGTCCATCAATAAATCAAGTTTCTAAGTGCCACATCTACACATTTTAAATACCTCCACATTTGGTGACTCAAACCCCTCCCTGGATGGCCTCTTCCAATGCTTGACCACCCTTTCAGTGAGGACATAATTTCCAAATATTTAATCTAAATCTCCTGTGGTTTAGAGGTAATTGTTTTTTTTGTTCTATTGCTTGTTGCTTGGGGGAAGGGACTGACTCTGTCCTTGTTCCCTTCAACCTCCCATTCTCCAGGCTAAAGCACCCCACTTCAAAAGCTAGACTGCTTTCCTGCAATGATTCTTTGATAAAACTTTTGAATAGTTTTAGGACTAGAACTCATTTATTCCCTAATAAGAAGGAATGCCTTGCTGATGAATTTTAAGAATCATGGACTTTCTGGTCATGTGGCTAGAGAGGTTTCTTTTCTTCATCATCATGAATTTCTAAGTAGTTGGGTGGAGAGTTTCCAATGCCCATACTGATGATTAGCCTGACACTGAAGACATTCTCCTGCACATCAAGACTTCGTACATCATAGGCATTGACTCTCATTCTTTCTATTCCTAATTATCTGCTCAGATCAGTAGGTTATTTATGAAACTTAACCTAAAGCAAACACTCCTCTTTTCCTCATTGTAGTGGTTTTATGTTTGCCAAATTTTGTTTTTTAAAATTAGTACAGTGATGTGAGTGTCTACTATAATAATTTAATTTTTTTGTTGTGAGATAGGACTAGGAGAAAAGCAAAGCAGGCTAAAACTTAAAAGATATAAGGACAGATTTATTAACAAAACTAAAAGAGAGAAAAAAATTACTAAGAATTAGAATAAAACTTTCAAAACAATTTTGCTCTCTTCTAACAGCTTATTTCTTTCTCACAGACAATGTATAAAGACAAAACTCAGNTCTGGGGGCAGGGGGGGAGGGGAGAGGGGCCAGCCCAGTCCTGCTAGGCCTCCAGGGCCATGATGGAGGTGCGGCTTATAGCAGCAAGATTTTAACTGCTGCACAGCCCTATCGGTCTGGGACAGGGCATACTCCTCCCCTCCCCCTGCCCAGGAGTCACCAGGCCTGGTGAGCTTCCCGGGAAAGGCCTGGCCTGGGCAGGGCCCAGCCAGCCTGGCCCCTGTGGAAAGGAGGGAGCTGGGGCCAGCTTACCTCTTCCAAAACCAGAAGAAAGAGAAGTTTTCCCAAAATTCTTCTGGTTTTTAACCTGTGTAGTCTAGAGGCGTATCCCTATATTTAATTTTTTAATCAAGATGTCAATTTCAAAGCTAGTCACTAATTAGTTTTTACTACAACTCTCTTGGGAAAAAATCACTTCTGTGCTAAACCAGCACACTCATCCTTCTGATGCCTTAAGTTTTAGCTTTCACGTTTTTCAAATTCTGTGCTGCCTAGTGATGTAATTCTGAGCCTCATATCAAGTGCTAGTAAGCTCTCTTTGCAGCGTAGGTAGACAAAACAAATCCTTTCCCTGCTGAAGACGAAGGACAACAAGTACAAGTTTCAGGTTCAAAAGCATAAACAATGGCGGACTGAAGAAAGAAAACAAGAAGGATGGGACTTCACAACCTGAAGCTGTAACTGGACAATTAAACCCCAATATGCAAATGGACCAAAACTTATAAAAGTGTAAGACCTCACGACTGTTCATCCATTTTGTGACCATTTTAAGTCCACCCTGGGTGTAGCCCTGGTTAGGCTCTTGTGCTGCCTAAGGTGTACCCTTAAAGGCCTTTCAATAAATATCTACTTTATTCTTAAGCTCTCTTCAGTCTCTGTTCCAGATCAGCCTTCCTAAGGCATTACTTCAGGGATTTGAAAGGTCACTGAAGGTCTGTATAGAGTCTGCTATTACTAAAAATACATCTTTCTGTGAGGTGACAAAGTACACTGTCTTTAATAAGTGAGCTATTCAAATGATTTCACGTTATCTACAGCACAAAAGCACTTGCATGTGCAGTTACCACATCACTACTAACCTGTGTAATTTATGCTCTTCTGAATCCTTTATAAAATTTCAATGTGACTCAAATGACATTTGAACAGATATTATTGAACAGAGATTAGCTCTTGTTGGTCAGAGCATCATGTTAATAACACCAAAGTTGTGGGTTTGATTCAAATATGGGCCATTTACCTAAGAGTTGGACTTGATGATCCTTTTGCATCCCTTCCAACTCAGAATATTCTGTGATTCTGTGATAAATCTGTGATTTAAGAGGATTAAACCTGTTGAATACACTTTGGTTCCCTTCTCTGAGTAAAAATAATTGATGAAAAATTAGTTTCTGCTCTTTTGAGAGCAGAATTAGTGAAATTAATAAATTAATTAGTGAAATGTTTCATCAGTTAGCAGAATTGATGAAAAATTAGTATCAGTTGTTTTCCTCCAGCCATTCTGAAATATCACGGCCTTCCTATTCATGTTATGGCTTTGTCAGTCAACTAAATGGTCATGACTATGAGATCACTGAGAATGAACACTGCTAGTCCTTTTCATAATTAGATTAAGTAGAGTCTTCTAGAATTCGAACATTTGAAATTAACCCAAATTAATTAATCTATTAGCAATTCTGGACGTAAGAAAGAAGAGGATGGAGTGGAAATAATTGCAGTGACTTGGCTGCCAGCTTGCTGTTCTTCTCCTTCACAGAGGTCTCCCTCTGAAAATGGTGCAGCTTTGATAGAGAATTTGTCCTCAGAATGGTTTACAAAGAGTTATACAAACAAGTTCAATTATCAGTAATGAAAGCTGTACCCCCACATGCTGACCTGAAAGGCTTTTTGCTATATAGAGTCTCTCTGAAAAGACTCTTTGAGGGAGATGAAGTAGAAGTCAAACAGTAAAATAGATTGAATTAGGGTATGATAAAGTCTGCTATTTACTTTTTCTGATTGATAGAAGGGAAATTATCTAAATTCACTTTATTGTGAAAAGCCAAGTTCATTACCAAGATAATTTGAGATTTAACTACCTCTTTTTAGTCTGGGAGCTTAGCTATATTACTCAGCATTGCCTATATATTTACATAGCTAAGTGAGCTGTTGAATTTTAGCTGTTAGCTATAACATTGGTTTTACACATGATGTTTGTAATTGGCAATTAATTTAAAAGGAGAAGGTGTTTCACCCACAGTCTTGCAAGAACTTTGCATTGAGTAATAGTTTGAATTTAGCCTTTGTATATGTGAAGAAACTATGATGACTTCTTTCAAGCTCTTCTAATTTGATTTGTAATAGTTCTCAAATTCAAAATTTAGGAGCCATTTCTTCATCTACTGGACTTGTAACTTCAATGTTTGAAAAAGGTCTTGGGGGATGGTTTTGGGGGAAGACTTTTTTGGTGTGTTTTTTTTCTTCTTCCTTATAGTTTACATCAACTGAGAATCTATTTTCTGATTCAAACCTTCTACCAATTGTAGCTCGTAGAAATATGTTTCAGATCATGCCAGTCTGTACCTTCAAATGTAATGACTTGCTGTTGGTCAAAATGCTTTTGAAGGATTCTTCAAACATCTGTAATACTTTTGTTACTTTTTTTACTTACTAGAAAATAGTACTGTAATTACATTGGATGGCTGGATGTTCAGCTGAACAACCTTTGAAGGATTTTTTTTGTACATATCTGCAATAATCCTCTCTGAAATCAATAAAATATGAACATAAATATATGAGAGTGTGTATGTGTGCATGTGCATACGTAGGTAGATGGCTGTATTTATTTACAAAATCGGAGAAAAAAAAAATCTTATTAAAACCAGTTAAGATTTTCTTTTGCTGCTCAGAAGAAGCTACAACTTTCCTTGACATTTGATAAAATGACTAGAGGAATCCTCTTTCGAAGATGTAGGTATTCAAAAGTGGTGTTGGCAGGTTCTACTTATTCTGCAGGATTTTTGGATGGATTGATATTTCTTCACTGATTCTCAATCTGTTGGTGGTTCAGGACTATTTCAGTGGTCTGTGAAGATGGAACTGTAAAGGACATATTAGAAACAGGAATTTATTGCAAACTTCCTGTTTCCAGATTTATGGCATAGTGGAGATATCTGATGTGCAGGAGATCATGTATTGTAGATACATGCATCTAAAAGGAGGTGACAGTTATTTTCTTGTCTTAGACAGTAAAATAAGAGCTAAAAACCACTGCAGTACTTAATACTGTATCCTTGATACCAAAACAATTCAAAACAAAATGCCTGAAATTTTGCTCCCATAATCTCCTGTCCCCCTTCACAAACAAAACCAAGTTCTCTTGGAATGTGTTTAGACAAATGGAAACTGTATTTAACAGAAGCAGAGAAGAAAAACAACAAATGACAGAAAGGGGACTTGTACTTTATGGTTATTATATCCTTCATTTGGTGGAAAATGAGTGACTCAGAAGTTATGCAGTCTTATATGCTGTGCTTGAAAAGCTTTTTTTCCCCCCTGAGAGTCTTTATTCTGAATATTTAATGACTTGAAGCTTGCTGGCTCATCAGCCACATGTGATATAAAATATATCTTTGTCTGGGCAGAACTATTTTTCCACACAGTATTGATTTTCTGTTTGTTCACCTTTTTGGAACCTCTATGGAAAGGAAGTTAATAAATCCCTCTCTCTGCAAGTGGATGTAAGAATTGCTCAATATTCCACCCCATATTTTCCTTTTCATCCAAGGTGATACATTCACCTCCACCTTTTCTTCATTTTCCTCTCTCTCATATTCCTCTTCCACAGCATTCTGACATGCCTATCTTGCAAGCAACCAGCTCCAATTATGATTTTGTCTTCTGGAATCTTGAATCTCAAAGTACTGTACTGACAGAACCTAGTCAAACAATTCTGTTCCTCCTAGTGGCTTTTGCTAGATTAAAATATAAATTCACGCCATATTATTAACTGCAGCCATATAGACACAGTCGTATGTATCGTAACAGGAGCTCAGCTGCAGCCAGTGGCACTTGGCAAACTAAAGAAGCAGAATGTAATTACTGAAATTTGGGCTGGACACGGAGTTACCTCTGAATCTTTCATGAGAAGTATCAGAAAATAATGAATGAATCTAAACTCCCATGACCTCTATAGTTCTGATAGTTCTTCACTTCTGACTAATAACTTCATTTAAAAAAAAAAAAAAAAGGTTGTCAAATGGATTTTGGTTCACATTATTATAAATAAATTGCGTTTCTCTTGCTTTAGTATGTGAAGGGAGCACATCTTTTGTTTTGCTTCTCTGAATTTTCTGAGTTTGCTTGTATGATTTGAAGTTTTAAGTTTTGAAAAAAGCTAAAATTTTTCTCATGGACAGAGTTAATATTTTCTGACATTGAAGTAGTACTATAGGTGATTTTACTCTTATTATTCTGTTAAGGAC
>VYZR01096585.1:0-10307 GCA_013400675.1 Oxylabes madagascariensis
TTTCAGCCTAAGATTAAGGCATCCCCTCATTCTCCCCCCATCTGGGACTTAATGCCTCCTTTTCTCACCTTGGTGTCTTCATGTCGTCTCTCCATATGTCTTCACTCTGTCCTTTTTTCTCACTTGAGAGGGTACTTAGTAAATTTCATCTGTGCAATAAAAGAGTTAATATCTTGCCCAGGGCCTGTGGATGGTCAAGATGCTTGGTGGTGGCCGAAGCAGTCACGATGATGGATTTCAGGCCACCCTGGGGGCTGTGCCAGGATCTCCGGGGCCCAGTCAGAATGGCCACAGCTGCATGACTGGTCTCAGGCCCGTAATTGCATTAAATTCCAGCCATGCGTCACCTTGACGGCGCTGGGGAGGAGGGAACCAGCCCGGCAGCAGGATGTTAACAGCCACTGGGGCCCGGCCCGGCCCGGCCGGGATGGGGCCCCTCGGCCTCCCCTACCCCTGCCGGGTGGCCGGGATGGGGCCCAGCGGGCTCCTCGGGAAGGGGCCCGGCTCCTCGGCAGGGCCCGCCCAGCCAGCTGCATGGAGGAGACTGGGCCGGGCCTGTTACCCGTTCCCAGGCTGGAAGAAAAGAGAGCTTTCCCGGGATTTGTTCCATTTTTAGAATGTGTGTTCACGGAGGCATGTCCAGCTTTCTAGTGGTTTAACAAGGTGTCAGTATTCAAAACTAGTCATTGATTGGTTTTGTCAGCCACGGAGGAGACTCTTAGCAGCTCCTCCTAGAAAAATCATTTCTGTGGGTGGCTTCTTCCCTGCTCCCTAAATGTCAGTCAGTGCAAAAACAGCACACTTTAGTACAGCAAATCTCAAGCACATGCCCTTGTTAGGTTTCAACCAGAAGGCAGCATCCGTGTCAGGTCTTCAATAATTCTAATAAATGAAATCATCTTGTCTCACTTTTAGTGGGATTTGTTTTTTGGTGATTGCTTTTCTAGTTCTTACAAGGAATTACCCATTCAAAGGTCTAGGAAAAAGAATCATCCCTTTCATTATCCCAATCCATTAGCAGGTGTTTTCCAATTGTACTCTATATAACTTTTGCCCTAACCTGAGTTATTTTTGTTAGTTTGATTCACTAAAAGTTTTGTAGTTGTCTTCAGTCATATCCATCCCAGAACTCTTTTCTCCAGCTCCTCTCTACACGTGCACTGTGCTTGGTCTTTCCAACAAGCCTCTTTGTCTCCCTAGCCTCTGTTATGTGGAAGTTTTTGTTTTGCTGGGAAAGTTCCTCTCATTTCAGAGCTTTAACTGCCTATTCAAAGTCTAAACTCTTTCAATGTTCAGTAAATGACAGCCTTTTGATCTTCATCATATTCTTTCTCACATCAGCCTTAGTTATAAGGGTTTGATTTTTTTTTTTTAACCTTTTTGAAAAAGAAAGGTTTTATTGTGTTCTGACACAATTTACAGCTTATTTCAAAGTAACTAGAACAGATACAAAATAGTGTTGAACATTTGTCCCGGAAATCAAAAGAATAACAAAGCTCCCTGTTTACATACAGTCACATTCTAAAATGAATCGTGAGAAAATAATATTAAAACAATTGCTGAATTATCCAAAGAAAGCATATGAGGAGTATCCTTTCTGAAACAGACTGCAACAGCTACAAAAAAAGCTTTGTCTTTGTGAACATTCAGTTATTAAAAATGCAAAAGGAACTAGATATGAGAGAATACAATTTATTTTTTTCCAAGAGACATAGAAAGAATTTAAGAGTAAGAAAAGCATAGAAGAGAACAAATCAGCTGATTGAAGAATTTCTGTGTAATTTATATTGGCTAGACTAATTCTATACTGGATAGGCTAATACAGCAAGTGGTGAACAGGGAAAGGAGTTGTGTTGAGTAAGAACTGTATTCAGCATTGCCCAAGTTAGAAACGCATGTGTTTCTTTAACATTTAAGAACTGTTTTTATGGACTTTTTTTTTTATGATGGGATCAACAGACACTTCTAAAATTCAATTTTGGTTTCATTTAAATAGAACTGTTAATCAGCAAGCATTATACAAATTAATTTTTAAGTATGTCAAACTCAATAGCACAAGAAACAACACAGGTTAGCTCTACAGTGGGGAATGACAGGGCGGGGAGTGGGCAAAGCTTTAATTAAATGTCCTGAGAGAAAAAGAACATCAAACCAAATCTGGCAGACAAATTAAAACTTACGGGAAGACAAATTTATAGAATAGCAGGTAATCAGTCTTTTGGATTTTGGCTTCTGTTTTATAATTTAGAATAATCAAATGACTCTTTCTAAAAATAATCTAGCAATTTAATGGTACCATAAAATAGACTAATTAGTTTTTGTGAAAAGATAAATATCCTGGATTTCCTAATTCAAAATAGCTTACAAACGTTGGAAAAGAAGTCACATATCCAAGTTATGGACACCACTGATTTGATTAGATAAAAGTCTTGGTCTTGTAAGCCTTGGTAAGTATTTTCTATGGTGCAGCAGATAAAGAAAACACATACCACCTCTCCAAATGAAGGGGGTTTAGTTTGTATCAGACTGGTAACAAAACAGATTACTTCATTCCACCCAGTAGCATTCTATCTGTCAGGATGTAATTATGCATACTTTATCCTGTGCGGTCACAGGCTCTGCAGTTCTGAACTGTGGCATCAGTACCATTCTGAAGATACCATATTTGAAAATTATTTTCAAAGAATTGACCAGAAAACAAAGGTGGGACAAACAAATTGGTGAATCTACAATAAGACTTTCAGCATTATTACAAAATCTGAATAAATGTGGACTGCTAGTTACAGCGTCTCATTTTTTTGGAGTCTTATTTCACTGTTAGCAGAAAAGTCTTATTTCACTGTTAGCATTTTCATGGAACTAGTTTTCAGAAGTCAGTAGTAAGTTGTAACAGCATTACAGATTCATGGTACCTTTATTAATAAATACTTTTGTCCCACTTTCCTCTCTTGCTGCCAACCCAAGTGAAATGCTCTCTTCACACATACTTTACTTTGGAAATGGCTTAATGCTACAGTGTGTGGAAAAAAAAGTCTTCTTTAGACTTACGGGTATTTTGCTTTGTCTACTCCTTGGTCTCTTCTCTGGTTCTTTCCTTCCAACTTCCGTGTTGCTTGTTTCCCAAGTAACTGACAGATGTTTTCTCATCTGCTTCTAATCAGCCAGTTCCTACTCATAGCTGAACATTCTGTAATGTGCAACTTCAGCAACTATCACTAAATAAGATCCCAGGATTTAGTACTGCATTCAGTGCTGCACAAACAATTCTACATTTTTATAGCCATATTGCATTCAGTGACAGTTAACATGGGACAAAAGAAATGTTTGAGCTTTGTAGTACAAGAGGAATTGTTTATTAGTAGGCTAGCTCTGGCGAATGACACATGGCACTTACCTTAACATTTAACAGGCAGGGAAGAGCTTTTTCTGTGGTTGTTGCACATGTTGGCATCTCCATTTTGAAGCTGAAAGTCATGTAGTGTCAAACAAGACACATAAAATTTTAGAATCATAGAATAGTTTGAGTCAGAAGGGACCTTTCAATATCTATGTCTGTTATGTACTGTCTTGGAAGCCCCACTGCCAGGGACATCTTTCACTAGGTCAAGGTGCTCAAAGCCCTGTTCAACCTGACCTTGAACACTTCCATGAATGGGGCATCCAAAACTTATTGTTATTCAAAACCTATTTCCAACCTATTTGTTTTCTTAAATTCTATTCAGATTTTTTTGTTTTGCATTTACGAGCTACATGTTATTGGGAATATTTCTGTACATTCAGTCCAATACTGAAGTAGTTTAAAAAAAATCCATATTTTCTCAGTTTTAAGAGAAGTTCCTTTAAAGCTGCAGTGTAACAAGAATGGAGACCTGTAGTTTGTTGTATTTTCCCCTATTATATACAGCTGAAATTGGAAATCTGATTCACCACCAGAAAGAAAAGATTTGTTTGTTAATAATTATGTGGTACTGCTATTCACCACAGTGGCTAAGAAAAATTGCCTTCTTTCCCTGTTTTCAGTCTGTTTTACCATTGTCTAGATAGTATCTAAAGCAAAATCCAATTGCTTTAGGAATTGGCACTGTAACAAAATCCAGTAAAGCAGTATAGAATTATTTTAAATTATTTTATTACTATTTTTATTCTTTGCTTAATGAATAAATGCTACACTGACCAGACTCACAGATGGGGAGTTCTCTGGTATTTCAAAAAGTACTTTTATTTGTAGTTAGTAAAGACATGAACTTTGTTAACAGCTGTTTTCACTTGAATTCTTCAGAAGCAACTTCTGCTTCCTCCTACTGGGTAACAACAACCAACACTGTTACCTAAAATGAATTTTATCAGCAGATAATTAAAAGTTAGAACTTTTCTGAGTGCCTGACATAGGTAGGCAACATGGTTTTAAGCATCAGCAACTTGCGGCATGAACATGGAAAAAAGTTATCAGCACCTCACATTTTGCCCTTTTTATTCAAAAAGTTCACCATCTACAAAAACATCAGAGGTACTTGCTGTTACTCTCATCTGAGAAGGTACTAATACAAGGCTCATCATTCTAACTTGTCATGTATCCTAGTAAGCAGTCTAAAAACAACTGAACCATGACAAATATGAAATTATTCATACATTGAAAAACAGTCAGCAACTATACTAGTACAACACAACAGACATTCTACAAATTTTACTGCAATATACAGACAGGGATTTTATTATTTCTAAAGCTCAGTAACAAATTATGGGTTTATTGCATTGTATAGCAACATGTTTCATAATGTACTAAAAAGAAAAATAACTAAATGCAGAGTATTTCTTATAAAACTTACAAATATATGCATTGGAAAAAGCTGGAAATTCACAGAGGTCTTCTCCCTTTTTCCCACTCCTACAATTTGCCAAGGATAGGAGTTTCCCCACATAGATATATATCCTAAACTACATGCTTCTTTGTATATTAGACACAGAATAATCTTTCTCATGCTCATTCATAATCCAGTCTCTAGAATATTGATGTTCACAGTTTGATAGTGTACTTTATAGTAATCAATGTGTAGGCTCATTATCTTGCCTAGAGGGCAAGGGCAGAGCCTTTATTCACTCTGGGAGCAGAGGTATGTGATCACCATCTCTCTGGAGGAAGGCACAGCACTGAGTGGAAAGAATCAAGCATCCGTTCGGAGGAAGACCCAATCTTGCTGAGCCTTAAAAAGAAACACCAACAGGCCAATAAGGCTATATTGTGCATGTGAGGTATTGTGGTGGCATTGAGAGGTATGGAACAGAAGCAGTGATGAAACTGAACTTCACGTATGAATAGTTCTGTCGTACATCTGGATTCTGGCAAGAAAGACATGGAACAATTAAAAACTTATACTAACAGTTGTTTTTCGTTTGTTCAGTTGATTGGGGTTTTTTTATGTCAAAGCGCAAAGTGGCAATAGAGACCACTTCTTTTTCCCCTTCAAGTGTGTAAATGCTCTCTTTCAGCTTTGCTAAAGTAAGATAGTAACTGGAAGTACGGCATTTTTCATTGACAATCTCCCAGAAAGCTTTAAGAAATCAAATGCATGGCATATATCAAAACTGTTAATTACAATACCATTCAGATGCTTTCAGACAGCAACATTTCTTTGTCTTAACTGCAACAGTTTGAGGTTGTAGATGCTGAAATAATCTTAGAATACAGAGAAAACAAAACAAGAATTTAAACCACTGGCACACCACTGCTACAGCCACAGCCATAAACAAATGTCTCTAACTTGAAATGGGGGTGGAGGTAGAATATATTCCTGAAGAACAGTTAATTTAGTAAAAATGCAATGTTTTACAGCTATCTGATGTAGTTCTCTGTGTTCAATACTCTTTAAATGGTCTACTGACAATTGCATAAGTATTACAAGATAGTAAGCTTACATTTAGTGGATGACAGTAATTATTCAGGTGACTCTCCAATAAGGCCCTTCAGTTTCTTCTTCAGCTCTCTGCTGGTTTTCTTATAAAAAAATAAATCTTTTTCCAGTTGCTGGATTTTTATTTCATACCCTTTCAGGGTTTCTGCAATACCTTCACTATTTTGTTCTAGGAGAAATAAAACTAGTTTAAGAACCAAGCATCTGTGTCAAAAACCAAGGTGCCCAACTAGACAGAGAATAGAATCTTGATGGCTTTTTGCTTGCAATGTGCATGTTTTAACTAACATGAAATAAGATCAAAATGCTGTGCCAATCCCACCTTTTAGCTGTAATAGTATTTAGAAGATCAAATTCAACAGAACTGCTATCTTACAGCTTTTCAATATGAGTAAATTCAATACAAAAATACAACAATTCTGATACTGCTTTAAAATATATTCAATTTTGCATTCATACCGATACCATGTGTCTGTTCCTTGACATCTTACATAGCGATAGAATTAGTAACAGCCAAAATATATCTCTGAACCTTACTCCTTTTTTTCAGTTGGAATACAGTATTTCTCTGTTAATAAGCAAAGAAAATACTTGGTGTATAATCCCTGCCCAAGAAGAAAATACCTTTGAAATGATTCAGTATAAACTGTATTTTTTTCTCATGTTCTTGGCGCTGGTGAGTCAGCTGCCTGTCACACTGCAACTTGATGTGTTCAAGAGCAGATTCTAATTCACGCATCATGTTTTTCTGGTGTAGGGACTTAATTTCCTGTTCTTCAATCTGCACTTGCAATTTTCGTTCAGATGCACGTAGGCCAACAATCTTAGAAAGAAAACACATTTATTTTGAATTATCAAACCAGTTTAAGAAAACCTTTTACCGTTCACCTAACAGATTAAAACATACAAAAGCATTGGATCTCTACAAGTAATTAAGCTTATACCGGAAATAGACTTGCCACTGCTACAAGGTGACACTTCAGAACTGGACTGCATACATTTTTATCACATGGACTAGTGGATTTTTTTAATACCCTGTGCAAAATTTAAACTGAAAGAACATTGCTTTCTAGATTCTGAAAAACTTCCAACTTGCATACCACAGACAACTTTTTACAAAATTACCAAAGGTTCACCCAATATCACAAAGACACCATGCCATAATGCATTTATGTTTCCAGATGTCAGTATGAATCCTAAGCATGTAGCTGCACACACTGCAGAGTGTGCATGCAAAAATCAGTTTATACCATTGTCGTGGTTTGACACTGACTAAAAGCCAGGCATTCATGAAAAACTATTCACTCATTTTTCCCTGCTATAGTTTAGCAGAGGAGGGGGAAAAGAAAATCTAAAGGGCTCATGAGTTGAGATAAGGATCGGGACAAAACACTCTAAGGGCAAAACAGGCTCAAATTTAAATGGCATAATGAAAAATTTATCAACATAATCAAGCGGATAATGAGAACTAAAATAAAACCTTTAGAACACCCTTTTCCCCGCCTCCAGCCCCTCCTTCCTTCCCACCGACAGTGCAGGGAAGCAAGGTGTGAGAATTTTACTCAGTTTTCTCACTTGAAATCTTTCTTCAGTTCACTTAGGGAAAGGATTTTCTTTTCCTATGCCGTGGGGTCCTTCCCACAGGGAGACAGTTCTCTATGGACTTTTCTAGCGTGGTTCTGATTTTCACGAATAGCAGTCCCACCCGACGTACTGCAACACGAGTCCCTCCCATGGACAATGCAGTCTTCCCAAAACTGCATGGCGTGGGTCATTCGTTCATGGGGTGTAATCTTTTAAGGATGAGCTGTTCTAGTTTGGAAGCAAGGGCTCTCTTCCTATATCTTCTCTCTCTGAGTTTCCCATTAAATAACAGCTTTTCAGCATCCACTCCAGCCTGAGCACCTTTTGTCATGGGCTCTGAGTGGATCTCTGCATCCCCCTATGCGCTCCAAGAATTACAAGGAAACAGTTTGTTGTATTACAGTCCTCACCACGGCTTGTAGAAGAATCAGCTCCGACAGTTTGGAGCACCTCCACTCCCTTCCTTTCACTGACCTTAGCGTCGCCATGTTGTTCTCACATGTCTTCACCTCCTTTTTTCTGACTCAGAAGAAAATTGTTGTCCATAGGTTCATTTGTTCTCAAGTTTTATCCACTGAAAATTTCTTACAGGGTTTTTCAGCACTAAAAGGCTCTTCTCGTCTGGGCTTTGTACTGGGGAAACGTTCGCCAAGCCCCTCGCTGTTGGCCGGATGGTCCCCGCCACCGCCGCAGGGCAGTGCCGGCCACCATGGCGCTGCCACCATTCAGCGCCTCTCCTCATGTGGGGCGCCTGAAAGGAGAAGCCACTACCCTGTCCCTGCCTTTCTGCCTGCAGCATGGCTGGCTGGAAGCGGCCAGGCAGGCACAGTTCGCTGCGGACTGTGCCAAGATGGCTGAAGCCACGCCGGGAAAGAGAAGCTTCTGCCGCCGTCCCTGCCTTTCTGTCTGCGGCACGGCTGGCTAAAAGCGACCAAGCAGGCACAGTTCGCTGCAGATCGTGTGGAGATGCCTGCAGCCATGGTGGCTGCATGGCTGTGTCTTGCATGCGGTACCAAGAAAAAGAAGCTGTCACCGCCGCCCCTGCCTTTCTGTCTCCGGCACGGCAGGCTACAAGCGGCCAGGCGGGCACAGTTCACCACTGGCCATGCTGATACGGCAGCAGCCGCATGCGGAAAAAACTGCGCACGATATTTTTTCCTTGTTAAATATGTCATCACAGAGGCACTATCAGCTTCTCTAATTGGGCCAGCAACATGTCCATTGTCAGAGCCTTCAGAGATTGGCTCTGCTAGATATAGTAGAAGCTTTGAGCAGCTCTCTCTCAGAAGCTGCTTGTGGCTTCCTCCGCCCCCACTAAAAGCCAGGCTTTTTGATGTTAAACCAACGCAACCGGATTTAGGAAAAAAGACAATAGGATTAGCAGCCTGAGCTTCATGAAGCTTTCTGAAAGCCTGCAATCAGGAAGAATTTGAATACGACACCACTATTTAAACATGTTGTTTCTCTGCAAGTTAGCAACACAGAGCACCTGGAAAGGGGCAAGGTAACTTGCAGATTTGCAGCACCTTTCTAGCTAATGACAGCAAAACAAGATATACAAAGTTAACCCAGAAATATCCTATTTAAGTTAACATAAAAATTAAAAATAATTTATTAGCAGATCTATGTAACCTGAAGATATATTTACCAAAAGCTTCTTAAATTTATTTTTATTTCTTGCCACCATCTCAATACCTAGAATAGTAATAGAAAATGGAATAAAGCATTATGCATTAGCCAAAACAAACCTTGTTGAAATAACTGATGATGATAGCTCTGAGCTCAGCAGCAGATAGGGAAACTAGTTTCCCTATTACGTTATTCTTGCTTTGTGCAAGACTCTGAGAAGATGACCTAAGTAAGTGCTGGCGATTATGAATACTTTCATTCTTGTAATCAATTGCAGCTACAAGGGCTTCAATTCCTTCTTCCAGCTGGAACAGAATATGTTCTTCCTACAGAGAAACATATGAGTGAGATCTTTTTTTAAAAAAAAAAAGTTCAGAGTTAATCTTTCAAGACATCTTTAAATTCATTATCAAGAGCAAATCTAAACTTAATGTAAGATGAACTAGTTGTAGCAGAGAGTGGAGTGGAGAAAATAAGAGGTAGAGTGCAAATCTAGAACATTTGTCTTTTCCTGCTATAGCACTCTTACCACAATTCAGAGGTTGATCAAATGGCTCATCACAAAACTAGAAGTCATGTCTCTCTTTTTATCCTTCCCTGCTATCCAAATAGCAGTTTGACTTCTGTTATTATTTTTTTTTGATGTACTAGTTTTCTGTTGGATTAGTCAATCAGTCAGTAAGGAGTTTGGTGACCATGTGTAGGGAAGGAGCAGATGTGTCTTGCCTGAAGCACCGCAGATTTTGATGAGTGAGGCAAGCAGGGATCTTTCTGGAATATTATCACCTCAGCCATATCTCATATTGCTTCTCAAGACCTAAAAGTAATCTGTGCATTTTATGTGAATTTATTTTATCTTCAATATAATGATACTGATCAACTCCCAGTAATGGGCCATTCATGTAATATGAATTATTTTCACTGTAAAATATATAGTCTTTCAGGTAAAGTTTGCTTTTTCACAAGATTCTATGAAAAAAATCAAGCACGTAATTGGTGCTATCATAGCAGTATTTTCAAATTGCTATTTACAAAAGTATCTAACTTCTCCTCCTTATTTCTAGTTTACCTGACATTTGGGGACATTTAGGTTCTGACTTGAATTCTTTATTACTAAGCAATACCTAAAACCTGTATTTATCTCAGAGGTTCTTACTTACTTCAGTTGACAACACTTTACCATCT
>VYZR01096590.1:81514-103880 GCA_013400675.1 Oxylabes madagascariensis
TCAGCTTTTCATCTACCAGCACCCCCAAGCCCTTCTCAGCAGCACTGTTCTGAATCCTTTCACCCCCAGCCTGCTCTGATGATAGTCTCCCTACCCAAGCAGGGCCTTGTCATTGACCTTGGCATCACAGCTCCTCACTTTTCATCTGTGCTGTCCTTGACTTGACACGGACAGGAGAGAATCGATGGGTCCCAGTTTACTCGCTAACCAGCATTCTATCATATCATGAACTTCAAATACTTTTGCTATCCATTATTCATGTCTTGGAAAGCAGAGCCTGAGAGGCAGTGGCTGGGCTTTAGACGGAACCACATGGCTCCATGTCTACCCTAAACGGCCGTGGCCAGGAGAAGACACCAAAAAAACCATGAACTGTAACCAGCTGAGGATGAGCCTGGGCTGAAGTCATCAGACTCACAGTACCCAAGAAAAGTCAGTCTGCATGGGAGGAAGTGGAAATCTGCTGGTACTGTCTGGTTTCTGTGCTTGCTGTTAAAACAAATTAACACACAGCNTGTCCTGATCTTTTTCATAGTCCTCCTTTCAGTACTGAAAGTTTGCAATAAGGTCTCCTGCAGCCTTTTTTCTCCAGACTGAATAACCCCAACTCGCAAGCTGTCCTCACAGGGAAGATGTTACAGCCCTCCAACCAGCTCCATGGCCTCCTCTGGGCCACTCTAACAGGTTCATATCCTGCTTATGCTATGGAGTCCCAANTGCTGTTAAAACAAATTAACACACAGCTACAAGATGGTGTAGTGGTGCCAGGCTGCAGCAGCTTGATGCAGCTGCTGCCCTTGATACAGCTCAGTGCCACAGGCCCCTGCACAGCTCATGCCACTGGGAATTGGGGAGCACAGTCCAGTGGCAAAAAGTTGCCCAAAGGCAACTGAATTCCCATGGAAATGTCTTTAGACTGCCCCTGCAATATTCCTCCAGGCAGGCTCCTCTGTACCTGCATTCATGCCCTGCCTGTCATTGCAAAGAACCCTGCTTTCTCCCTGTCACTCCTGCATGGGAGCTGACAGAAGCAGTATTGAGTATGAACACAAATAGCTGCATGCAAGCAGACAGCCTACACAGGACATGCAAATTCCATTTAAGAACATTTTTCCACCCCTTAATATTTTTTCAAAGCCTCTTCTTAAAACAGTCAACCACTGCTTTCAGTTCTCAAAAATTATACGGCCAGTGAATGCAAACACACCAGCATATGCAGATAAATCCAAATCTGAAAGCCTTGATTTTTATATCTGTATGTCACACCTGCAGTGGTGCGCTTTTCACTGTAAAGCACTTAACCCTCCTTCTTTTAGCCTTCTTCTACACTACGTGCATCGCATAGATTTATGGTCTTGCTGGGAAACACCAGTGCAGTGTGTAGGTCTGCAGGTCTTTACTGAAACCCTTACTATAAACAACTTCTGTGTGTGGAATCTGTCCCTCATTTTTGTAATATGCTTTGAGACACTCACCCACAACTGGTTTCTAACAAGCTGTCCCCAACCTGCAGCGATGCCATCCCGAAGTCTGCTATCCGGATGTTGTTCTTTTCATCCAGCAGTAGGTTTTCTGGTTTTAAGTCCCTGTGGCTGTAAAGAAAGGGTCAAAAATGTAAGTTAAATTATCCACAACAGCTTTCTCACTCCAAAACTTGTTCTTTATCCAGAATAGCATCCAACCTGTTTTACTTTAATTAATTTAATTTGTTTTCCTGTCCCAGGCAGGAGAACACACATATCCAAGATCCAATCCTTGCAGTATTCTAGACCATATCCCAGGTGCCCACTCCTGATGAATGCAAGGCCTGAAGTGTCCTGACAGGAAAGGAACACCTTCGACTTCCAGTGATACCAACAAACAATGAGGGAGAAACTGAGGAAAATAGAAGGAGGAGAGTGTCAGCCTGGGTTTAGGGCTGATATACTCTATCATATAACAGCTCCTTAAGGTAGGAGGCAACACCATCAATAGATTCTGTCAACAACAGGAAACAAAATGAGTGAAATCCAGAGAAAAAAAACGTTCTTGATGTTAATGCTACTGCAAAAATCTATTAGGAGTTGTTTACACAGGCGTAAGACTTTGAAATAATTTTGAGTAATTAGCTCTGATGGAGAAATCCCTTCAGCTCAGCAGTGCTTTTAACTGAGGGTGTCAGCAGTGGGAAGGAGAGAGAGGATTCCCTCCTTTCCATCAAAGCTTGATTCTCTTATTATTTGTCAACATGGCAAGAGCCAGGCAGCCATGACCTTCATGATGGGAACTCCTGCTCCAAATCATATATTGACAAATTTATTAATTTCCACTGCTCACAGCCAAAACCACTGTGCACCCATGTCTGCTTCAAAGTACTCAGGTGATTCTGTACAACTATAACCTTCACTCGATTTTATATCCAAACACAAAAATCTTGCACAAAATTTGTGATGAATGTGCTTTTTTTTCCTTTTTATTTGCAGCTCTTGGGAAGTCACAGATATGAGAGAAGCACTTCAGGCAGACCAAAGAAAAAGGTCTTTCCTTGGTTATGTTCATGAGTAGGCAAAATTACTCTGGTAATAAAAGGTCTAAATAGCAGCACCCAAACAGGCAGGACTGCCAGCTTCTGTGGACAGGCAGAACACACACCGGTGGGAAATGGACATCCAACCAACACTGAGTGTCAGGCCAACAACACCCACTTGCAAAAACTTACAACTAAAATCAGTTACTCTGACCAGAAACTGAACTAAGCAAAAGAACCAGGCGTCAGAATAGTCAAGTGACACCAATCATGGAAGGCAGGCTTATCTTTGTGCCATTTCCTCTTCACTTTTAAAAACATTACTCTGACACTCCTTATGCATGCAAGTGTAATTCTACCCCTACAAAAATGTAAAGGTGGGCAGTCTTTTCCCTCTCAGAGCAACATGAGCATCATGACAAGGTCTTGCAAATTAGATCCTCTGATCTGAAGAGAAGAGGAATGATCGGTTAGAGACAATTTGTAAATAATGCAGGTAAATTCTATGTAAAACCAGAGCACACAGTAATAGGATACCTGGGGACTGTAACAATTATTTCCAAAGGAGACTCCCAACCAAAAGGGTCATTCACCTCACTGAGACCTATGATTTGTCCTCTCTTGCTTTTTAAAATTTAGTCTCCAATCTCGCATAACTACGATGAACCCTGCATGTTAAAATGGCCTTGTTCACAATGAGAAAACAAGTGGACAATAATCGTGGTTCAGATTTGTGCATATTTTTATCTGAAAATGCAAAAGGTGCTTTATCCAATCTGTATTTTTCATAGAAATTCAAGGTTTGAGATAACAGAGACAGAAGACTTATTACCTCTATAATAACCATCAAGATAGTCGTAACTAGTTGACAAAAAATATGAGAGATGAGTGACAAGGAAAGGTTCCAAAAGCAGTGAACGACCAGTTAATGACCAGGAAAAGAACCCCAGAATGTCATCAAGGACAGCAGTCCCAGACAAAGGCAAGATCATCAACACCTGCCAAAATTTAATATACTCCAGATCCAGCAGTGAAATGGAGTGAAGAGCCCACAGTTCTAAGGCAAGTGAGGAAAGCTGGACGCTAATGAGACAGTAGTGTGTGATTTCATCCTTCCTCCAGCAGACATCCTGGACAGCTCTCATCTTACAACTGCTTTCATTAATGGGAAGACCTTATCCAGCCAGGGAAGTGTGCTGCAGTTCCCCTGTCTGAGGACCAGTGCTCAGGGGCAGGTGACAGCCCCTGTAAAGTGAGTGCTGCTTGTTTGATGCTATGAAACAAGAAACCTCCCCACAGCTCAAGTGGAATGAGTGTCCTTCTGCTGTGCAGTTTTTCAGTCACTACAGTTGTCTTTCAATCTTGGCAATTGCTCCTGGCTGACTGCTGAACGCATACATGGTATAGAAGTTGAGAGTGCTGCTGCCTGTGCCTGTTCCCCTGCTTGTGCACAGCATGATATGGTATGATTCATATATACAGTCTATAGCAGGCATACTGCTGACATGTGACTTTTGTGCCTAAAAATTGAATCCTTTGCTTATCCTCAAATTGTGTGGCTCATTTAGAGAGCTGGAACGACCAAGGTGGAGCACAACCTAAGCACAGGATGTCCACAAGCCTGGATGTACACTCACAACAAAATATCTTATTTCAGAAACATGGTGCAGCTAAAGGAAAATGCAAAAATGTTCCCTTTCCATGGCTGAAAGCTTCCAGCCTTGGCAGATCTGCCACAGGCCCCAGCTGGAGCACAATGTATGTGAATCTTGAACCAGCCCCACTTCTAGACCACAGAGAGGCAGTGAAAGGGAAGGGACAACACCTTTGAATATTGGGACAATATTCAATCGTGAAGTCTCTTTCTCCCCGTGTCATCCTGTCTTCCCATCAGCTGGGATCCACAACACAGCTTTAGGACTGGGTTTTTAGGGAGAATCAAATGAGGAAATGAGGTTCCTGTAAGTTGGCACGTATATTATGGATTTTTTTGAGAGTCACTGCAAGAAAGAGAGGGAAAAAGGAGTACCACCATCCACATTCCAAACATGGAGTAAGCTTCACTTCACTGTGCTGCACAGTGTTTTTCCATAAATGATCCGTCTGATGGAGGTCTTTAGGCAGAGGTGCTGATCCAGCTCTCAGTGAGCACTTTGAAAGCCTTAAGTTGGGATCTGGGGATTTGTGGGACTGAGATAGTAAGTGTGAAAGTAAAACTGGAGTAGCAACAAATCTTAATGTGTTTGGTTTCTCTGTATTTTCTCTTTTCTCTTTTCTTTTCTTTTCTTTTCTTTTCTTTTCTTTTCTTTTCTTTTCTTTTCTTTTCTTTTCTTTTCTTCCAGTTACTCATCAAAATAAAGCCGAGAAAACTTATCAGCCCTTCTCTATAGAAATAATCACTTCACTGAGCAGAGAGGAAAATTGTTACATTTATGGCTGCCTGGCCCCTAAAATCCAAGAACAGTTTTGATACAGCAGTTTTGCGTCCCTCTGACGCTTCTCCACCCCTTTTCCAAGACAGTCTGTAGTGCCCAGTATGGATGGTTAGCCTAGAAATTACATGGCACCCTGAGCATGGACTTTGTATTTTGGTAGCACTGCTTTCAGAGATCAGGGTGCCAGTGGGATCAGGCAGTACTTGCACATTCAACCACAAGAGAATTATATGCCACAGTGAAAATTTCCCTCTAGCTGGAGCATTTCTCTGATATCCATCTTTGGGCGACTTTGAATTTGCCGAGGCAGCATCCCGGGGATAGGAGTCAGGCCAGCAGTTTGCACCAGAGAGGCAGAACCAGCATCACTGCCACTGGGAAAGAGACTTCCTCTCTGCATTTGCATTTCCCATCTTTGTATTGCCAGCTTTTCAATTGCCAGGGGAAGGGAGAAGAACATATGGGAATAGGGAAGGCTTGTAATAATTTACCTAAGAGCCCAGAAGCCTGGACTGCCTAATGCACTCACATTTGAAAAGAATTCTCTTGTGCCAAAATGAAACAAAACAAAACAAAACAAAAATCCCACTGTATGTGGTAATTACTTGGCATTAACGGAACAGTGCAAAGTAAATGCATTTAATTTGGTTCCATTCCAGCTGGTTTCTCTGGCTCTCCATGTCTTACATGACCGCATCAACTCCTCTCTCTGCAGGTGAACAGAGGACTCGTTACCCTTTCCTTGTTCTAAAAGCTCTAAAGCTGTAGGGGCTTTATCACATGGCTGGAAAACCAGAAGAGAAGAAAGCAGCTTCTTTTCTGACAAACAGAGCAAACCCTACAATTGAGCCCTGCATAAGCTGAGAAGGAATGTGAAAGAGAAACGCAGGACTGCAGAAGTCCGTGTAACCCTGATCCACAGTGGCCACGGACTCCTAGAGCTCCTCAACCAAGACAACAGCACAAGAAGTCAGCCTCCGGAGCCAGCATCCGGTGGGCTTTTGAAGGGACAGCAGGTGAGTGAAAGGGAGCCACAGAGCAAGCCATGGCAGGGGAAGCACACGCTGACAGACTCTCTGCAACATCCCTCTGTCACAAGTTACAACAAAGGCTTTACAACTTCTTTGCAGCGTAAGATGCATGCAGAGAGAGGTCTGAAAAAATTGTTCCATGAAAATTGGCACCATTCTTGGAGATGGTGCATGGAAAATGAAAGGCATAGATATGCATTAACATGTTCCAGCTTCTCACTTACACACTGGCCACACTTGCTTTCTAATCAGAGCCAGAGATGCTGTTCAAACAGTTCCTTTAGTTCCCTCCGGTGCTCTTCCAGTCTGTCCTCCTGCTCTGAGAATATCCCTGTACCTGTACTGCAGCAACTGCAGAAGAAACACACTCTGCCTGTCACCCAGGGCTGCCAGAAGAATTCTGGTGTAGGAACAGGCTCTAGATCTCGGATTCAAAGGAGCTGTCACCTGGCATGAGATGACAAACGAAGCCATTATTTTAAAGTGATGTTTGAGCTGAAACATTCGTATCGGTTTCTATGACAACTCATTGTAGGTCACAGATTTCTAACCCAAGAAACCTCTTAATTGGAGTAGTTGCAGGTCATTTGTACTAATCAAATTGTTGGCTACTTTGCAAATGCTTTTCCTTCTGACCCCAAACTCCCAGAAGGGCCAGACCACAGAATAATTGTTCTGCAGTATGCCCCTTAAAGTTCCTGATGTGATGCAAATAACTTATCAGTAACAATTAATAGCATGAGAAGCATTATTTTGAACTTCATGAGCAAAAAAAGCCTTTAATCCTATTTTCTCTTGCTTCTGCAAATCAGATCCAAACATGTAAGCTGTATCTACCTACAGAAGATTCTTGGTTTTTAGCCATGGTTGCTATGTTCAAATTTAGTAAGTTTTCACAGAATTCTGCAGAACAAGTAAATATAATTATAGCTAGGAAAAAGGACATCACCTATAAAGACATCAGGAGTTCTGCGGAAGGGTTTGTATGCATAAAATGTTGCTTGCTTTTAAACAATTATTTCCATTGATCCATTAAAATATATTGTTTCTCCCTGCCAACCTCTCCTCAAAGCATATATTCATGTATTTCAAAGCCAGAACAGCCTGTCAGGTCTGATCAGCACTGCTGCACTTCCCAGAAAATGTTACCTGGTTATGCTTACAGTAAGACTATGCTGGTTTTGAGTTTCCAGTCGCTTACATAAAGAAGAAAACTTACAAAAATACAGGCTCCCTGGCTTTAGCTGAGCTGGTAACTTTGCCTTTGGCACTGCAGCTGCTGCATTTGATGGGTTTTCTCTGGTTCCCTGTACGAGGGAAAATTCCTCACCATTTTACAGTGAGTCTTGAGCACAGAACTGAAACTCCTGGATTCAGGTAACGAATGGTGAGTATCAGCCTTCAACAGGGGAAAAATGCACCTTTCTTGCTTATGATGGTCTGAAAGAAAACTTGAACGCTCAAGTACCAGAAAAAACAAACAAACAAACAAAAAAAACCAAAAAACCCCCCCAAAAACCAGCAACCAATCTTATTAAATTCCTCCATTTCTCGACCGGTTTCACATCTGGAGGCCTTGAGTCACGATCTCAAAGTGTCCATCTGCCCCAATCTTCAGCATTTGACAGACTGTTCCTGCAGAACACCCCGGCATAAAAAATAACATAAAAAATAACATAAAAAATAACACCCTTATAAATGAAGCAGGGCAGAGCAGGAGTTATGAGGAGGGTGGTACTACATGGCAGAACATGGCACCTGGCATTCTTCAGCTCTGTTTCTCTGAGACATCCCAGATTTCTCCCTAAAGCCTGCTTCCCTTACTGACAGCGCTCTGCAGCTCCTGCCTGCAGGAACATACCAGAGATTTTGGCACTGCTGCTGTGAAATCTCCAAGCGTTGTTTTATGGGGAGCCTTCCCCTCCCTGCGCTGAGGGAAGAACACGAAGTCAGAGCAAGCTGTCGTTCCTCGCCTCAGCCCTGCGAGTCGCGCACGGCCGTGCCCCCGCCGGCACACACGGACCCTCCCCGGCAGCGAGAGCCCTCAAACGAGCACAGCCCCGGGCCAGCAAGGGAGAGAGGGCCCTCTAATTGTCATTTATCAATATTCATAAAGAACCTGCCTTAACCCCTCTTGTGCGCGCTCAGGGGAGGAAAAANCGCTGCAGCGCTCCCCACAGACACCGGGGACCGCGCTCGGCTCCTCGCCCCGGGCGGGCTCACACGCGCATTCCCGCAGGAAACACAGCCGGGCACTCGAACTGCCGAGAGCTGCCCCGCGCTGCGGGCGCAGCGCATTCCAAAGGGGCTGTTGGTTGGGGGCACCCAGCGGAGGTACCCTAAAGGCCCTGAATTTCGGAGAGCAGACACCCAGTACGAGGCGAATGGCATCTTAGGCAAAAGCCATCGGTTACGTCCGAAGAAAACTTCCCAAGCCCGGATGGCCTTACATGGATGACGGGGAGGCTGAGGTCCCGGTGCCGCTCCCTGCGCGGCTGCTGGGCGCGCCCGCTCCAGGCACTGCAGCACGGTGCAGAGCCCGGGGAGCACAGGGAAGGGCTGGAAGCAGCGGAGATGATGCTGCACCATGAGCCGAGTGCTTGCCAGCTCAGGGAAGGCAGCGAGGCAGCGCGATCCCACGTGCTGTCCCTGCGTGGTGCCACTCGTGCCCGTGGGTCCCTGGCGCGGCACGGTGCTATGTGCACACGAAAGTCCCCAGAGCACCCTACAGTGCCTTACCCATAAGCGTTCCCCCATGGCCAGCCTGCACCACCGGACCCTGTAACCACGGAGTGAAGTTCATCAAATATTCCCCCATTGTTTCCAGCAAGTAGAGTAAGAACAGGAAGCACATAACATCTTTAAAACAACACACAGACTCAAGCTCCACACCTATTCTGCTTCCTTTTCTCAGCTGCTTGTTTAAAAACACCTCTCAGACAGAGGCAACCTCTCCACCCAGTAGCAGCAGAAGGTTTTTAATGATGGGAGGGGGATTGAGGAATCCTTTCTGAATCTTTGGTCCAGGAATGCTGTTCTATCAATGCATTTTGACCAGTGAATGCTGAATGTGGTTACATCCTGCTGTTAAAGTAAGCCACAGGTATTTTGCAGTGTTTTGGGATGTACAGGAAGAAGACGGGACTACTATATGGGTCTGGGGACACCAGGCTATCAATCTATTCTGCCAGTAGGCTGGAGGCACCCACATTTAGTCATTAACCAAAGCAGAGGCCTTCATTTTTCAATGTGGTCATAACTGGATAACCTGGCTGATGAGATGATTTGTCATTTCACTGCCCCACGACAGGACAAGGTCAGGCTTCATTGCTTAGGAAAGCACATTAGGTTTTACACTCACATATATATTTATGCATGTTCTGATTTTCTGATAACTGCCCAGAGTACAGCACAGAATATAACACAGACCACATGAGTCTCAGAGTGACCTGGAGGCAGANAAAAAAAAAAAAAAAAAAAAAAAAAAAAAAAAAAAAAAAAAAAAACCACAAAATGAAACGCAACCAAAATAAAAATAAAATGAAATAATCATCTCCCTGCTCATTACCGCAGGGGATTTCCTCTCAATGTCACCACTGCCCCGCGCAGTAATTGGCATTATCTGTTATCTCTGAAGCCATAATAAGGTTCGCCACGGGGCATTTTCTGTAATCATATTTTTATTTGTCAGCTGGCGAGCCGCAGCCAGCGCAGCGCGGCCGGGGCAGGCCGCGGGCGCGCGGCGGGGCCGNAAGGCAGCGAGGCAGCGCGATCCCACGTGCTGTCCCTGCGTGGTGCCACTCGTGCCCGTGGGTCCCTGGCGCGGCACGGTGCTATGTGCACACGAAAGTCCCCAGAGCACCCTACAGTGCCTTACCCATAAGCGTCCCCCCATGGCCAGCCTGCACCACCGGACCCTGTAACCACGGAGTGAAGTTCATCAAATATTCCCCCATTGTTTCCAGCAAGTAAAGTAAGAACAGGAAGCACATAACATCTTTAAAACAACACACAGACTCAAGCTCCACACCTATTCTGCTTCCTTTTCTCAGCTGCTTGTTTAAAAACACCTCTCAGACAGAGGCAACCTCTCCACACAGTAGCAGCAGAAGGTTTTTAATGATGGGAGGGGGATTGAGGAATCCTTTCTGAATCTTTGGTCCAGGAATGCTGTTCTATCAATGCATTTTGACCAGTGAATGCTGAATGCGGTTACATCCTGCTGTTAAAGTAAGCCACAGGTATTTTGCAGTGTTTTGGGATGTACAGGAAGAAGACGGGACTACTATATGGGTCTGGGGACACCAGGCTATCAATCTATTCTGCCAGTAGGCTGGAGGCACCCACATTTAGTCATTAACCAAAGCAGAGGCCTTCATTTTTCAATGTGGTCATAACTGGATAACCTGGCTGATGAGATGATTTGTCATTTCACTGCCCCACGACAGGACAAGGTCAGGCTTCATTGCTTAGGAAAGCACATTAGGTTTTACACTCACATATATATTTATGCATGCTCTGATTTTCTGATAACTGCCCAGAGTACAGCACAGAATATAACACAGACCACATGAGTCTCAGAGTGACCTGGAGGCAGAGCTTATGATTTACTGCTAACTTAGCCAGCACTAGATGCTCGTCAGGTGGGAGTTAGCAAGGAGATGGGATTTACTTTCAAATGAGACTACTGCCCACAATCCAATACATTTAACAGAGGAAAATGGATTCCTCAAGAGAGACGTGCATCTGCCTAGAAAATTTCATGTAGTGTTAAACCTGCAGAGATGCTTGTCTGTCTGTCTGACAGCCTCACCATGATCCTCACTCAGTTTATTAAAGTCTCCCAGATCCAGAGGTATCCATAACAAGTCCAAAGGACTAGCATGTATTTGCAGATATGTATGCTATCGTAGAAACTTCTATCCCAATGGAGATTCTGATTTCTCTGGAATATTCATTTGGAAGCGTAAATAATTGCTCTTCAGCTGTACTTAAACATTTTTGAGTGTTGTTGGATTGGATCCCTTAAGTATTAAGCCAAGTAGGGAACAGAAACATGTATGTATGCAATCCACCAGTGGTTACACTGCCCAGTGTATGTAAAAAATAACAGGTCTGCAACCTGCCAAGGATCATGCTGGTTCTAAGGAGGTCATGATCACTCAGTGCAGTTGAATAGCAGGGAGGAAAAACTGTGGAATTCACAGAATAAAACTGGTCAGAGGTCACTGCCAACAGAGAAAACATAGATCCTCTAGTTAGGGCATGCAACCTGCTCTTGGCTTCTCTGGGAATTTCTCTGACTATTGTAACTCTGCCTGTGTCAGGTAGGCATTGTCCTCATGACCTTCTCACCCAGATCCACCACCTTTGAACTGCCTCTTCTGCTAAGAGTATGCTGTTACACTCTTCTTATACAGTATACCCTTCTTAATATATCCTCAAGAAAGGCTCTTCTTTCCCTTTCCATTTACTAGAAATATGCTCTCTTACAGATCACTATTTCCAGCTGAAATGACTCAGAGATGTAGGGGGAGGGGGCTAGAAAAGCAAGTTAAATATTTAAACATCCATTTTCACTGTGGCCATCTGGTTTGTGAGTTTTCAACACAGAACTGGGGGTACAGAAAATCCCTGTATGGGTACTGAGAAGTAACCACACAGTGATTATGCAAATCCAGTTACTGCAGTATCTCTGAGTGGCCCTTGGCCTCCTGGATCTATGGCTGGCTGTGGCTTTGGAGAAGCAGCCATGAAGACATAATGTAAATGTTCTCCCCCAGCCAATCCAAATGCAAGGAGCTGCATTTGTGAGAAATGAGCAGGCAGTTATGGGTCAGTAGCTGTACAGAAACTCTTGTGCTCAGACTGATTGCCACAACTTGATTTCAGTATGATTCAAATTATCTCAACTTGCTGAAGATGAAAGAGAAACTGGTCCAACATAAAACAGCACCTGAAAACACAGGTTAAACCACACTCCATGGTTAAATAATATGATGGAGTCAGTAAGAAAATTCTTCCCTACTGGAAAGGAAATTAAAGGCAACAGTGACTCAAATGCCCAGAGGGGACTCAGTAATGGTTGCCAAAAGCCAGCAGGTTTCCAAAAACTGAAGGGAAACATAAAATGACTTCGCTGTATTTGCAGTTGTCCCAGGTTTCTTCAGGGATTCATTTTGATACAGTGTATGTAGTTAAAAGTTATTAGTAAGTGCCACAAAAATTATGGAAATAAAACTCTTTTTCCTTGGTGGTTTTGGTTTTCCTGTTTAGAGCATTCCCTGCAAATTAATTCTTCTCCAGTGAGAAACGACGGACAGTCTTTTCCATGAGAAGTCTGTCTGTGACTGGTACACTGTCTCACACATGGACAAGAATTAAAAAATACATCCGCACTTTACCCAATGCTTTTAGAGCTTTACAACAGCAGTTACTCAAAATTAAAAGTATCGAGGTAAGATCCCTTTATTATGTAGCAGGGAACTCCTGTTGGAAATGGCTGTACTCACCATATTGAATGACTATGGCAGAAGTCTAAAGCAGAGATGATTTGTCGGAAGAACTTCCTGGCTTCTTTTGGTGTCAATCTTCCCTTTTTTACAAGATAGTCGAAGAGCTCCCCACCTGACACATGTTCTAGCACCAAATACCTAGAAAAACACAAAGACAGGATTTTGTAAGTATGTGATCACACCAGCCCCCTCATACTCAGAGTTATATACAAACACTTCTGTTTATACGTAGTCAAGGGGAACACTTCCAGAAATAACAGTGCAAGAGAATTGGAATTTTAAAATCAGGAATGATTAATATGTTTAACAGGGGTTCTGCAAACTTCAGACCTGCAATTGTTGGATTCAGTGTCCAATGGCATAGCAAGACATAATCAGGAAGCTAAAAATTACTCCAAAGACCAGGAGGGGAAGCAGAGAATAATCAGGTACAAGCTTCCACAGCAGGTCTTAAAGCTACAGTGGAGTAAGATTCTGTACCAAGAAGCCTCAGGTCCTTTAACCAAAGTGACAATAAAACAGCTGTGGCAAAGCTGCAGTCAGACAGAACCAGACAGATGTCAACAAACCAGAATGAATTAAGAAAAGGTGAACAACGTACATTACTAAAAAAAAAAAAAGAAAAAAAAAATAAGAACATGTGTGTGCAGCCTATATAAAAGCTTAGCTGCAACTCACAGGTGAAAAATGTGGCACTGAGTGAACACATGTGGCACAAAGGGGGTCTAGGAGCAGGAGAGGAAACTCCTGACCTCATATAGCACTCTTGGCAGTCATAAAGTGAAAAGTGAAACCTTCTAGAGGGAAAGGACTTGCCATGGATAGACAATCTTGTTGTTTTAAGTAGGGATAATGAAAGGCAGCCAAGCAAAGGAAAACCATATAAATCTCTGGAAATGTTGCTTAACAGTGGGAGTGACAGTTTTCCCAGGGAAGTGGCAAGAACACCATCAACTGGATCCTTTAAAAACAAACAAGTTTGAGTGTACTTCTCAGTCCCCGCCTCCCAACAGCACAGCAGACCATACTGAACTGTATGTGCAGCATGATCCCTCAACCCTTTGCTTTACAGCAGAATAGTTTTACTACCAGAATTAATCCAACTCCTCAAATTTGAGTGGACAGTGAAGAATAATTAATCCAGGATTCTGTCTTCTCTGTACTTCAAGCAGCATTATCTTCAGGGAAATTTCTGAATTTGAAATGACAAGTGGGGAAGATTAATATAAATTTGGGGTCTTAATTAGTCCTGTTTTCAATGTTTCCAAAAAGCGAGGACAGTAGGACTAAAAGCAGTTGTGAAGAAAGCTTGCTCAATGATAATGGGATTAGCCTTGAAGTTGCAAAAGTGGGACCTGAGCTCCTGGTCCATCATCATCTCCCGTGTAACTTCCATGTGTCAGTTCCCAGCTACCAGATGGAGAAAGCCTTACAGAAAGACAGACATTGGTATTGTCTTCCTGCCTTACAGAAAGACAGATATTGGTATAGTTTTGCCAGCTAAGTAAGTACTAAAAGGACACAAAAAATGGACAAAACCATAAAATTACGAACCTGGGGGAATTAAAATTGTACTTTTGCATTTTTGATCAAAGTTGAAACAGTTACAAGAAACATAGTAATACCTTTTTTTAAAAAAAAATCTTTTTAAAAAATTAAAATTGGTTTAAAAAGAGAAAAATCTTAACTTGAAAATCCCATTTGGAATATGTGGGTTATCTTTTCAAACAGATGAGTAGTTGCCCAGCTGTCTGCTGGGTACACCCTGGTAATTTGGGATCACTGTTTATAGACATGACATTTTTTGAGCAAGTCATTCAAACACAGAAGAACGCTGACACCCAGCAGCCACGGGCACTGGGGTGTCCACATTGTCAAGTCCTAATCCTTGGTTCCTAAGCCTTGGCTAACAGTCTGGTAAGGTTTGCTGTAGAATTCATTCTCCCTCTCATATTAGACACAGATCTGGCTAACTATCCAATATGGCAGACCCAATTCTGGCATGGAATCAGTCCTAAAATTCGTCTTGACAGCTTGCTGTCTCACTGTGCCCAGCAGAAGCTAGATACAGCAGTGCATCTTGCCCCCAAAATTGAAATTGCTAGCTGCTTTCTTTTTCTGGGAGGTATCTTACAAAGATGATTGCAGTTACAGACATACAGAACACGCTCCACACTGGCTTCAAACAAACAGTTTTTGAAAAATACAGACCCAGCATTTCTGTCACCCACAGCAGGAACTGTGAAGCAATTTATTTTCATCAACTTCATCTTATTAAAAACACTCAACAAAAATGCACTGACACGTTGTATGAAAAATAAAACAAATTGAAAGACAGGGAACATTTACAAGGTTATTCATTTTTTGCTTGCCACCTAGAAGCACTAGATATAATAATGGAAATGAACAGGGGAGAGCATTTGAAAAAGATTTGTGCCTATGACAAGTCAAGGGACATAGAGAAGCAGAGACGATGTATTCCGATCTGACAAAGCCCCCAACGTGACATGAGTGAGAAGGATGACAAACACATTCCTCAGTGGTTGAGTGCAAGAAAGAAATGCTGCAGGGATCATTCCACAAGCACTGCGTGGCTAAGCTGCAGCTAGGATTTGTGAGCTTAGGTTGTTATCTGCCAGCCCTATTCCCTCTAGAACCTTGTGGGGTTTTTTAGGAGAGCCCCCAACTAGGAGATTTTCTGTTAAACAGGGGCATAATTCAGCACCTGCCCCCATCTCTGTGCAAGCCAACATTCTGCTGGCACATTACATGGCACAGCAGTGGTACACTTGTTCTTTCCAAACAGGCCAACAAGAGGGGTTGTAACATTTCCAAGTGTTGCACAGGTTCTAAGCACCACTGAACAGCTACACAAACCTCACTAAGTGCTGCATATCTGTATCTACTCATCTGTGTGTGTGTGAGTGTGCCTAAGTGACTCCACAGAAGAAGAGAATAAACACTCTGAAAAGCCAAACAGAAAAAGCAAAGGAAAGAAAGTACATTATTCCCTAGAAAATAAGGCATACAGACACTACATCTTTCCTGAATCCGTGGCACAGAAAAGAATCCAAATCTTCTGTGTTCACATCAGCATCTAAAATCCTTTATTTTGGCAAAGTGCTATAGGATTGGAAGTATGCTAATGCCAGCTCTTGGAGGATCTAGGGTAAGGTAAATAACACATAGCCTGTAGGGAAGAAAAACACTAAGAAGCATTTTCATGAGTCTCCCTTTTATCTTTCCCAGATATGACAGGTTTTCACTTCATTATAGTACTACTTTTCCAATGTATTCCAAGCACGCAAGCAACTTCTGAAAATCCCAGAACAGTAACCAGAACTTCTCTTGTATTACATTTAGAGATGAAAAGCAGCTTATTGGTGAATGAAATTTTGGGGGGTTTTTATCCTGTCTGTGTAAGATTGACAGCATCAGTCTTTCTCTGCATTGTAAAAAATGTAAGAAAACTGTTCTGTAATAGCCATTGCAAGGAGGTTCAGGGAAAGGAAAGACCCAGTCTCTGGCTGGCAGTGTGGACACTACATGCTGTGATGATACAGACAGGACCCATGTCAGGACAAAAGACTCTGTAAGATCACCTAGCTCTCACATGTTGGATGCTCGGACGCACCCCAAGTCTTCCAATCCTTGCATTTCACATGAGAGAAACAAGTTTTAACAAGCATTAACCTCCTGTTCTTTACTGATAGGGAACTGTGAAGCCAAGTGACTTGTCCAGAATTACAGTCACACAGTACTAAGAGCTGGGATTAACACCTGTGGTCCCTTGTGCCTTCTACTC
This sequence comes from Oxylabes madagascariensis, assembly GCA_013400675.1. Classification (NCBI taxonomy): domain Eukaryota; kingdom Metazoa; phylum Chordata; class Aves; order Passeriformes; family Timaliidae; genus Oxylabes; species Oxylabes madagascariensis. The sequence goes on from VYZR01096590.1 coordinate 97,807, forward strand.
CATGCTGTCCCCACCACCAACTTCCCCTTTGCCTGCTAGGACACTGGAAAAGCCAGAAAACAGCAGGGTTCTGCAACTCAGTATGAAGCCAAGTGTATGTTAAAAATAAAGTCTCAATTACTTTTTCCTCACTGGATATATTCTCTAGGAGGCTGCAAATATTCTCACAGGCCACAGTTCACTTTCATACACACCAAGGTCCACATCTTGCATTATTTTCTCATATCCCTGCTACAAGTCAAGACATGAAATTAAAAATCTCCAGTTGAGTTTCAGTGCTTGAAGGAGACAAGATTTTGCTCTTTAAAAGCAAAGAAGCTGAATACTAAATACAAGAATAATTGTGTTGATTGGAGAGGAGCAGAGAGATTGCATCCAGCAGCATTCTATCTATTCCCTTTGCCATTTTTCCATCTGCATCCCATCATCACCACCTTCTCAATAAAAGATTCTGAGTTCCTAACCTCAGATGACCCACTACATATCGTCAGAGATGCAAGCTTAGAATAATCCTAAATTTTTCTTTCTTTCTTTTTGGCTCATTTTATTTATTCCTTCAGGAACCAAAATAGTACATCATCAGTTTTCTTCAGCTCCTTTCTGAAGGCTCGTTGTTGCTGAGATGCTTGACAGCAGCTCGGACTTCCCGTTCCCAACAGTTGCTTTGTGTGTGGGACTGTAAACTGGTTTTGTCCCATTCTTGTCCAGTGCCAGCACAGCAAGGAATTCTCCATGATTACATAGATTACTGTTGCACTACACTCCTATCACTTAAAGTGGCAAAAAAAGACACTTTTCGTGATTATTTCTCCTTTCCATCTGGTGGACTACACTACAACTTCTTAGAAGGTGCCTTTGTCCATGCCCTAGGGAGCTTTGAGGAATAACTCAGAGAGCCCTCACTGAGGCAAGGCAGCTGTCCTGTTTTCTCAGGACAATTTACAAAACACTAACAGCTACGTCAATTATGTATTTATTATTGTAAAAGTGTTATATGGAGAGATCTCTAGATGAGAGCTCATGCTGAAACAAAAGGATTTCAGGTAAGTATTATAAATGTATCAAAAATTAGAATTACCAAGAAACACTCTAATGCTCCAGGAATGGAAGTCAATTCACACATCTTGTTTTAGTTAGGCAGTAGAATCAATGCTTACAATTAGCTGTCTGCTAGGGAAGCAGTTAATAGTTTATTTTTATTACATTATATGACATTTACACATGTAAAACACAACTTTGCTTAACCTAAGCAAGTAGGTTTTCAAGTTGGTCTTCTATGCAAGCCTCAATCTACCACTGGGTACCATTACGCAGCACTGGGCAATGTCCTAGAGCTTTTACTGTGCCAGAATTTGACTAGATATCCATGTGGCACTCGTTAGTTTTTAAGATGTACGGCTTCAGCCATGCACTCCAGCAAGATGCAAAACCCAGATGCAGTTATATAGAAAGAGATACACACAAAGACATAAAACATTAGGTGGGAATCTCCATCATAAAGACAGGTAAGTCTTTAGTTCTCTTCTGTCCTGATGTTTACTGTGCCAACAGCTGTAAAACTCAATCTTCAGTTTTGCCACAGAATGAAACATGAACTGAAATGGCTGCACCACAAATGGTAGAGTTGGCACTGCCACAGCCTTGATGAACCATGGGCCATCTGGCAGTAATCCTGGCAGATGATTCACAAGAAACTGGCTACTCCTTTTGACCAATTAATTTGAGAGCTGGAAAGCTCACTACATTTCAAAGGGATCTGTCTTAGGGAACAAAAGACCAACAAAGAAAAGCCTCTAGAAGAAAAAAGACCTGGTGATTCTCCTTCTAGGCTACCACCCTACTTGAAAAATGTCCTTCCACACATATGTATGGTTGAACATATACGTGGGCAGGGAAGAGGTTAAAAGTTGCCCAGGCTGACATGATCTGTTAGTTTTTTCACAGCTTTTTCTCTGCACTGTTTTCTATTGATTAAATAATCTCTATCAGATATGAAGCCCCTTGTTATTGGCACAGTCTATAAATTATTCAGAAGTTATATAAATTCTTATGGCGGGCATGAATTTTTAAACCCTTATTTGGCACTGGGCCAGGAGCTCTGTGGTTTTTTTTTCCCCCCTTGCCTGCGAGAAAATGTGCATGTGTTAGGTTTCTGTTTTCTAAAAGACAATTTTAACTCGAGTTTGCATGTTTGAATGGATATTGTATTTGATTGCTGGTTACATTTGGGCATGAGCAGGTTGGGGCTTTTGGGGAAATGAGGTAGTAAGAGATTATGCTCTTATGCTCTGTGCCTTTGATTTATTTGGGATGAAAGGTGTTTTGAGCAGTGCCCTCATGGCATGTAGTCAGGAATGCCAAGGCACTGCAGCAGCCATCCTATATGGGCACATGATATGGAATGGATTTAGCCAGAGGGACCCTCAGCACAGGATGGGCAGAGCTGAGACAACACCCATCAGGTCACTGCTGCAATTCTGTTAGTGACTGTATACTTCGGGGCTTTTTTCTTCAGAGCTAAGTGGCCTTTGCTGCAGCAACCGGGGTCCAGACACACACAACACTGCCTACCAAAGTCTAAAAGAGAAGTGAGGCATGAGAATGTACTGTGGCTCTGAAGCAACATCTCACGGAATTGCTCATGTCACAGAATTGCTCCACTATGGGCCTGCTTTTCCCCAAGCCCAGCATCATGGCCTGGACGGTATCCAAGCACACGTCAGGCAGCGAGCAGAGGATACAGTCAGGCTTTTGGGTAGAGCTTGTTAAGACTTTGTTGCACAGGGTGTAGCATTAATTCCCACCAGGAGCTCTGCAGGCCCTGCTCCGTGCCAGGCTGGTGTCCCTCTTGCGAGCGGTGACACCTGCACCTCTTCCCTGGCGTCCGGCCAGCTCCTCATCTCCAGGTCCACCCTGAACGCCAAACCTCACGTGCACTGGCTCCACTCCTACCACTGACTGGCTTTCTTCTGGCTACACATGCTTGTGATTCCAAACTGTCCTAAAACAAGTCAACAGCAAAAGAAAAGGGGGTCAAAGTAGCTGGTTACAAATATTTTCCTTAGTTCTACTCAAGGCTCAGGTAGAATGCTATTCTGCCTTCCAATCCTGTTGTATTTTCTTTCCCCGTATTCACAGCACCTGACATCCCACAGCTTCACTCCCAAGGTGCACACCTACCAGAAATTAATTTTCAGTACTGAGCCTTTGGAGCCACTCTGACTTTCTGAACTCTCCCTCTGCCTTTAGACAGGTTTCCCTGCAGATGGATTGAATGCCAAAGTCTTTGCCTACCACTAACAAGAACACACAGAGCCTTTTTTTTCCTCTTTTCTGGATCTATTGGCATCTCACAATTAGTTTTCAACCAAAATAAACAGAATTGCAGGAAAACCCTGCAGGAGAGGACAGGCAGCACAAAGGCCTCTGCAGACACCACCAGAGCTGTAAGTCCTTGATTCCTGCTGCCACCTGGTTTTGTATGAGCCAGAAACGTGAGTTGTGTACAGCCAGGAGGACATTTTAATTTTCTTATCTGGCTCATTGCTTTGCACCTTCACCTCTGAAATCAGGAGGTGGTGTGTTGTGTACACTATAATGAGATTTGGACACTTGCCCAGTGATAGCATTGTACTGATGAAAGATGAGAAAGGCACTTATATTTGAAAAAGGTGCTGAGGAATACATGGCACACTTCAGGGAACAATTGTCTGGTGTCCACTCCTCCTCTCAAAACAGATTCTTGCTTAAAATGCTGATCAGACTGGATGACATAGAGATGTAAAAGAAATGCTGCCACAAAATTTGAAATTTGAAATCTTAAATGTGAAGATTTGAAAATCATGCAACATAAATCTACACATATATACTCAAATATCTGTATGCAACTTTCTACGTAGAAATTTACAGATATATATATACACAGACATCAATGGGAAGGGAATCAAGAAATAACAGTATTACCATCTGAAAGAAAAGGGCATGGAGTGATCTTAGTATGTATTTTTTTTCCTATTTTATTTCCGCTCCCCACCAAGCCCCTGACAACTGAAACTAAATAGTCAAATGAGATCAAAACAGATAATGCAACCCCTGTTGGGAGTCCTGCAACAGAACTGTATCAGTTGGCTTTATCCCCTCTGGAGAGGGAAGTTTCATTCTCCTGGGAACTGTCTGATGGCCCTTAGCTTGCCATGCTAACAGCTCCTCCAGCAGGGGACAACTGCTTTTCTGTGATCCAAAGAAAAACTGAATGTACTGCAGGAAACACAGTAAATAAAACTCTGTGTAGGGTCAGCTCAGGAAACACCTTTTCTATACACGACACAGAGAAGAAAGAGGATCATCCTCCAGGTTCACACAGCTCCTCTGCAATGCAGAAATCACCAAAGGAGTGTGTCCCTCCAGTGTGTACTACAGAACACACCAAAATTTTGTTATTATCTGTTACCGCCTTGCTCCTTCTCTTAGTACGTGCCCCATCCTGGAAGTGTTCAAGGTCAGCTTGAGGCTCTGAGCAACCTGGTCTAAACAAAGGGTTCCCTGCCCATGGCAGGGGAGGGGTGGAACTGGATGATGTCTTAGAGTCACAGTGCTGCTGTGTTTTTCCCCCTGACCTGGATGATATGCCTTCTAACCCAACCCATTCTGTGATGATTCTGATTTGTATTTCCCTAAAATTCTTGACTGTCTGCACTTCCTTAGTCAAACTGACTGATGCACACACAAGTTCTGGTAGCCCACTGAGCATTTCCCATACCAGGCCACTTTGATTCATTTTGATCTTTAAAACAGGGAGGACGAACCCCCATCCTGGCTGTTTTGTCAATTGACATTATATGATCAGAGAGAGGGAGGCATTGATTGTCTGTAGCTGTTTCTAAATTATCTGCTACTGTGGACTCCCAATCTTGCTTGAAGGCCATCAGTGTGATCATACAACAAATATGAAATAACTCAACTGTCAGTAATATTGCTCATTTAGCCAACACGATATATATCTGAGGCTGTATGTCACTTACAGAGAGCCATAGTGCTGCTGTGTTTCCCCCCTCCCCACTTAGATGTGTAGTCCACAGTCTTACTGAATAAGACAACTCAAAATGATGGATAAAGAGATGGAATAATAGATTTCATAGCCATCTCCACCTCTCCAACTATCTTGGCAAAAAGAACCCTACCAAAATAAACAGGAAAAGACTGCTTGGCTAACACACATATGCTAACAGATTTTTATTATTATTTTTTAAAATTCATTCTCAGTGTTAAATAAACTGTGGAAAAAGGATTTGATTCATGGTTGCATTAGGAATCTACTCAACCAAAGCCCCTTGTCACAAATTAAATCATAAACTAAAAGTCAAACATGATTTGTGAAATTAACAGTTATCGAGGAAATGCTCCCCAGTGCTGCATTGTGATTAGTCTCTGGCTTCTGAAATATCACCCATAATTCATGAGCTTCTCTGAAACCATGCCACTACTGCTAGTGCTGGGATGGCATGCATGATGGAAAGGTGCTGCCATAACCACAGAGCAATCCCTTTCCTGATGCTGGTGAGAACCAGAGGTCACTGTCTTATTATTTGGGAAGGTACATGCATACACACTCCTCAGCCCCCACGCACTTGTAACACCTCACCCCTCCGCAGGCACTCTCTTCCACCTCTCGGATTTATCAAAAGCCACCACAGCTGTTTCTAATTTTGAACACGGAGGCTTGGCAGAAGCTCTGCATTGTGCCCTTTCTTTAAAATAGCGACTAATAAAAAATGAAACTTAATTAACAGTCATTGGTTCTTTCAGAGTCAGTGTCTTTCAGCAGAGGGATTCAGTGCCTTTGCAGGGGGATGCAGACAGCTTAATCTTACAGGCAGAGGAGCTACAGCACAAAGCAGACACAGTGATTGTTAAAAGCTAAATGGTCATTGGCAAAGCACACTTTGGAGCCCGTCATTTTTTAGAAGCCAGGATATCCAGACATGGCTTAAAGATATGCGATGCTTTCCTTTTCAAGGTGATTTGCATCATGAAGATGTTTTCCTGCCCATAAATGAAGGTAGTTTTTTTTTTTT